>QYAL01000096.1:2442-76874 GCA_003988805.1 Ploettnerulaceae sp. D365 | reverse complement strand
CAGGAACTTAGCTCAACACACTCAATAACAACCACTGTTCTACCCACACCTTCCTTCTGACCTGTGATGTCCCTCGGAGTGGACTATTGTTTAACAATTATTATTATTATCATTATTATTACGGCACAGTATTATTATTGTTGATCCATTGTGTCCGCTTCCTTCTGCCAAACCCGTAACTCCCAAGACTGCCACTGCATTTTATTATTATTCAAGACCGAACCCGAAGTTCCGAACGTTTCCGGCTCTAAACAAAACACCTCCCTGCATGCCCCAGAAATATCGACCAATTGAATCCGCCCATGCATCTCCGTGGCGTGCACTATGATCTCCTGTCGTCGCCAACACCTAGCTTCGGCCTCGAGTGGTGTTATTATTATTGTATGTCCAGATATCCAAACAGATCCGTCCACCATCCGTACTAACAATTGTAGCGTCGAGTCTTTGAAGATCTTGCCCTCGTCCAGCAAAGCAGTTTCTCACGGCTGCCCTCGATGTCGCGATCCAGATACCCACGCCAATCGCAATGGAGTACACAGAAGGTATAACATTTGAAGTTATCTGCTACTTGGTCGGTCAAGTCCTTGCACATGTGTACGAAGGACGTCGAGGTGGTAGAGGTCTCAACGCAAGTTTCGATCGATCGAGACATGTACAGTAGCAGCGCAGCCAGCGTAGCATGTGCCATGTAGGAAGCCAGGTCGATGTGTTTCCAACACTATGCAGACAGCATCAGTCGAGGTAAAAGACTTCCAGGCGAATACCTTTTGTCACCGTGGGCCATGGACAGGAAATACCAGGTATCGCCGATAGCCGTAGCCATAGCCATAGCCCTGGCAGGTCGCAGGCTCTCACCATATATTGCCATCTCGCGGTACGGTTGGAAGATGTCGTCCCGGGAGATTTGTGGACAATATCATTGGTGACGTCGTAGGTGTAGCAGTGTGCGATGCAATGCGTCGTGGCTCTGCTCTTCCCCCAAGGAATTCGAGACTGAGCTTTAGTCGCGCCAGAGCCGCGCGTTTAGCCAAACCCGAAAGCTCATTCTCCTCTGTCACCAGCACTGGAGACTCATACATTCCACACTCAGAGCACCCTATATGCGGGCATGTCGTACTCATCAACGACAACTGGGTCGTGCCCGGTGGTGGTAATAATCCAGCAGGTGTGTAAATGCCTTTGTTCTCTATGTAGTTTGTGGCAACTTTGCGTTCCCAATCTGCTACTTGGCTTTGTAGATGTGGTGGTATCTGGATGGATCTTCTGTTGCCCCAGGTGAAATACAGCTTCGCGCGGAAGATGGCTACGTTCTTTATTATTAGAAAATTCAGACAGAGCTCCTGCGTGATGAAAGCAGCAGCTGTTTTGACAGATTCCGCTTCTGCGAGAAGCACTTCGGCCTCCATATTGTCCGACTCAATGACCTCTCGCGGTGGACCTTTCAGTGGAATGTCCACCACTAAAACACGAATGTGTCTTGAGTTCATCAGTATTCTGCGCAGGTTACTCATGATGTTTGTGCGTTGCTTGAGAAATGCAAACTTCTTCCTCTCCTCAGCAGTTTCAAATACCGTCTCCAAGTCACCCGTGAAAGGGGTGAAAGTGAAGCCGCCGTCATGGTCGGTGTTGTGGTACGCAACAGTTGCAGTTATGTGTTGAAACCTAGCAAAGACATGTGGATACATGTACCCATTCAAATCAGGGCTATCATAAACCGGCATATGATTTCCATTTACCGACTTGCCTGTCCCATTTAGAGGATTGAACTTCCATATGTTTCGGCTCGGAATGTGGGAGACACCGTACATTCCGGCGAGAGAATGGTTGTGCCAGTCCAGGTCATAGATATCGGCGCCAGAGACCACGATTCGTGTCTCCGTGTATAGAACTTCGGCGGCTTCGCTTGCGATACTGCGGCATGTGGAGATGATTCCGGGGTGCAGTTGAATGCCGGCTTCGATGCGTGATCTTCGATAAAGGAAGGTTCCCGCTGTCGAGGGGACAAGTAGAAGGCGGTAGATCATCCTCCGGATGACTATGTATAACCATCAGCCTAGCAGCTGTGCAGGTCGGTATCGCTACGTACCTGGTGATAGAGACAATAATCGATTTTCTGATTGACGGGGGTCAATTCTACGCTGTACCCCCGACGGTCGCTCTGAGTTCAGTGAGTCGATCTTCTGTTTTGCTATGTCAATCGAGTTAAGTAGCAGAGTCGACTTGGGTATGCCAATGTTAGATGCTAAGGAGTCATGTTAGCAAAAGCACCTATTCATGCTGCTAGGCTCTCACCTGTAGAGAAAACGCGTTTGCGCACTTGCTCACGATAGTCGGCAATTGAACTTGGTCGGTTAGGTGCCACTGGGCCAGGGATAACACAATCATCCACAGCGAGAAGAGGCCGACGTGGGATTTGCAATTGGAGGTTCCCTATCAGGATGTCAGCCATATTCGGATCTTTCTCGTCCCGAAAACCACGCACCTATATTCTGTCGCAGTTTCTGGGCTCTTCGACTCTTCGCATCTTCGGGCGGGCCTGGCTGGGGACGAGGAACTGGTGCTTTCGAGGCAGCATTCGATGAGGTGCCTATGATACAATCTATGTGACCATTAGCCAACGCTCAGTGCTCTGCCGGCATGTTCCTGCATCCTTACCATGTTGCAAAGAAGGCTCAAGGTCCACGTTTCGGTTGCTATCGACGGAGGCTGCTATTCAGAACGTTACCATCTGCTACACCAACAAACTTTTTCTGCTCCAAAAGTGATACTACTCACCATTGGACCCTCTATTGACCTGTGGGGTCATCACTTGCTGTTGCGCCGGCAGATATTGGCCTGCCGGTGGAAGTGAAGCTGCGGCACCCATCGGTGGAATTAAGGGGCCAGTGCTAGGACCCGCGACTTCATACTCATATCAGTGCTGTTTTATAAATAAATAAAAAAGGTTTGGAATAATATGCATACAGTTTGTTTGGATGGGAAAAGAAAACATGTCCTGGGCCATGGGTTGGCTGGCCTCGCCGACCGATGCAAACTGGGCAGGGAAGGGACCGGCCGACTGTCTCATCTGACCATAGGAAGGAACTGATGTATTCATAGGCAGGTTAAAGCCCATCGATGGCTGAGACTGCATTGTAGCAGGTTCGTTCTGAACGAAAGAATACTGCATAGGTAGAGCTGGCGTTGGAAGATTTGCTAAGAGGCCGATGTCAGTCAGTCAAGTTCCGATGCATGAACTACTACGAAGCACAAACCTGTTTGATTCATGAAAAATCCCCCATCCATCATATTCATCATGTTCATATTCTGATCTATCTGGTTGCTAGGACCTGCGACAGGGAAATTATTAACCTGACCTTGCCATTGCTGCTGTTGCGGCTGCTGTTGCGGCTGCTGTTGCGGCTGCTGCTGCATGGTGAGGAAGCCTGCACCCATCTGATTTTGCGAGTCGACAGCAGTTGACGCATACGGATTATAAGAAGGCATTACATTCCCCTGCCATTCCTGGCCTGGCAAGTAAATACCAGGACCCTGGATACCTCCCTGTCGCTGCATGGGCACGCCACCGAAGGTCTGGTGCGGGATGTTTGCTACGCGGATCTCAGTCTGGATTTTCGAGAGTATCACGGTTGGAGTACGTACCATGTTGATGCTGTGGTTTGGGCTGTTGCCCTGGATAGGTGGCATACTGGTTGTAGCCTACATAGCTTGGAGGACCCATGGTAGGAGGAGGAGGAGGAGGAGGAGGGAGGAGAGGAGGTCGTCCGTTTTGGGATTGAGAAGGATGGTCTGGGTACATATAATTGTATGCAGACATTTTGATGCTGTCTAGCTATAATGTCAGTCCTCTGCTTCTATTCCATATGCGATATACTTACTCTATCTATGAAATCGATATGAAAACCGCTTCTTTAATTCATATTGGGAACAGGTTTCGGTGGTAGTTGTGGAGGTGGGTTGGAGGAGCGGTACTGCATTTTATGCCTGCATGCAAAGACAATTAAAATCCGTGTGGGAAGATATCCGAGAGGTAATTTAGGCCCTTACCCAAGCTAGACTTGTTGTAGGAAGTTAAGCAAGTCCATTGAGGAATCTTTTCTGGTAGAATGACATATGACAGGTGTCATAAAGGGGTATCTAAGCCTTAAGCGAGAATTGTATTAACTGCTCCAAGAAGCCATTCTCTCTCCTCTCTCTCTATTTCCAACTCCCAATTTTGATTTTGATTTCAATTCCTTCATTCTGGTATCTGAATTATTCATCAATAATCAATCAAACCTACAATTCTACTTCTATATCTAAATAACCAATTTCTAAATCCTCAGCCTGACGTAGCTAATAATAACAACTCTATCATCCTCTCTCCCCTTACCCACCAACCCCACGGCCATCTACCTCGCTACCAAATCTACACACCATTAGTCGCAACCTAACATTCTCTAGTATCCCCCCAACACACACATCCTCTTCGAAAACAACGATAAAGAACATAATTAAAATAATTCTCCCGTGGCTAGGCTACGCTTAACGTCATGCCGGCGTCATATATTAGCACATTCACACGTGTGTAGAGATTAGATCAGATTAGATCTTCAATACTCTTTGGTATATTCCACGTTATTGAAGTTCTGAACTACACTAGTAATTGTCTAACTGAGCGTAAATACTCGTATAGTAACTCTCCAGTCTATTTTACTAGTTGTATTGTAATTCCCAGTTCCCTTCACCATTCACACCTCGATCCCAATCCCCCCTCTCCATTGAGTCCATTTACAATTCCACACTACAGCCTAGGCTCTACAGAAAACCTAATATACGTAGAAATGTTTTAAAAAACCAATATCCTAACCCATCCCACCCCACCCCATTCCCCTCAATGAGATTGAATTCACCTCTAATCCATCCACCCATCCAGGCACCCACCCAACCATTATAACACAGTGTTCGAGAAACATTACTTCCCACTTCCCACTCTCCATCCTCTACACCATTATATCCCCATCCCCATCCCTATCTCAAGCAAATATCAGACGCCTCATTCTCTACATAGAGATAATTTTCATCTTTCATCTCCTTCTTCACTTCTTCTTTACTACTTCTTCATCTTTGAACGTTAGATAGGTAGATGGTGGATGGATGGACATAGTGACGGTTAGTGGGCCAGGAGAGTGAGAGAGTGGGGAGGGAGGGGGAATGATGATTAGATTGATAGTATAGATGGAGGAGAAGCTTAGGGGAAAAAAGGGGGAAAGGGGAGAGAGAGAAGAAAGAAGAAGAAGAAATTGGAAAGAGCTGAATTGATGCGCATAGCAAGCAAGGTTTTCTTTTCAGAGAGCTGGTATCATACATCCATTCACCCATTTTCCCATATCCCCTTTTCCCCCTTTCCCCATATCCCCGTTCCCATATCCCCATTCCCCTCTCCCGAGTCCCGAGTCCCGAGAAAACGCCTCATCCGAAGATCCAAAGAGCCAAACGGAACCCCCGGCCGCCTATACGCCTAAACCATTGCCACGCACGCATGACTTTTCCAATAATCCCGTTCCCAAAAACCATAACAAGTAACTTTTCCGTCGAAAAAAAGAGTATATAACCATACATTAATTCTTACCCATCCCGGCCCGTTTCCAGACATTTGATTTCTCCTTCTTCCTCCCCTTCTCGAATGAAATGCCCTAGCTCGATTACGTAGTTTTATATATACAGTACGCCTTTACCACGAACACACACACGTCGAATATCAGTGCTTCGGAAGTTCGGAGCTTCCCAATTTCCCTCAAAATAAGAACAGCGCCGCGGCTATCACAGCAACAACTACAAAAACCTCCACCCTTAGCCGACTCGCTCCACTGGGAAGAATCTCCGTGCCTTTGAACGGCGGCTGGTAGTCCGATCCGGGCTGCATCCCCTCGACGGTTCCATTCCAGCAATACCGCGCAAAGCATGCCGTGCATGCGCTCGGTATGGCCGTGCCGGTTCGCTCCAGGCTCCGGGAGAGGACAGCGCACGCCACGCAGGCCGGCCACTGGGCGTCGAGGGTGCCGTTGCCGAGCGTGGCGACCTCGTAGCCGTTCTGGATGATGAGGTTGCGCTGCGTGATGTTGTACTCCGGGTCAAAGGTGCTGACGTTAGAGTAGGTCACGTAGGGTGCGTTGGGGATGTAAACGATGAGCGGGGCCGGGCCGGTCAAGTTGCTGCTGTTGCAGCCGAAGAAGGTCGGGCGGTTGTTGAGGCCGAGGTTGATGAAGGTGTTCTGACCCGGGATGGAGGGGAATGCGGTTCCGTTCTCGATCGTGGCATTGAGGGAGCGCTGGTAGGTTGCCACCATGGCGGTGCCGTTTGGCCAGTTGTAAGTCGTGTCTGCGGAGCTATCGACGGCGAAAATGACATCCACGTTGCGTTGGGGCTGGATGAGCGGGTATAGAGGGATGTTCTGCAAATCCTCACCGCCGTCTACGAGCGATAGTTCCTCGGATGTAGCAATGGATGAACTATTGTTCCAATTCATAAAAGGGTTTGGCTGCCATTGGGCAATGTCATTGCTATCCTCGCCAATCTCGGTCAGAATATTATTGAAGATGGTGCGGAGAAAGTCGGGAATAGCAGTGCTGTTTATCTCGAGGAGAAACTGGTTGAACAGCGAAGAGGACGTGCCCATCACGAAGCCAGCTTGATCGAAGCCGCGGACGCACTGGCCGTTACTTGGAACGACGCCAGCAGAGAAATTAGAGCCGAGGAACTGGGTAGGTGCGAAGCCGTAGAGGGTTGGGTCCCAAGAACCCATCTCGAAGGGGTTGAATTCGAAGACTGTACTGTTCAAAGAGACGATTTTCGTGTTAGGTGCTCGACCATCGGCAATGAGGAAGGGAAAGGGAATGGAGGCATCGACGAAGTTGGATTGCAGCGCGATGGAGGAGAAGGTATAGGCAGGTCCTCCGTTGGTGGCATTGACGAGTTGATAGGAGAGAGCGCGGCCCCAGTAATCGGTGATGGAGGCATTATATCCAGCGTTACGCTTGGTGTTGACTTCGCTCACAATGGTGCTGTAGTAGTCGGCCGTACTCAGCAGCTGAATTCCACCAGTGTCTGGCCCTTCAAAAATCGAGTTTTCAAACTCCCAAACACTGGATCCAAAGCTCCCATCTCGAAGATCCTCCACGGAACTGAAGTTGTTGGTGTAAATTGAGCCCACCAACCATCCACCACCAGATAGTCCAGCAAGGTAAGTAGTCGCCTGAAGCAATCCACCAATCTGGCCTGTGTTCGTCGAATTGGAAGTCCTGTCATCGGCAGCAGCGATAAAGCCAGCTCCGTTCAGCAAGGCTCTATATCCTCCTCCGGAGACAGCCATGCCAATATTGGGCAGCGCAGAAGCATTATTTCGAATCCCATTAATGTACGTCGTAGCATCAAAATCAGTGATGTTCATCCTCGTCAACCAGGAAATCATGGGGTCGATCGTATTGTTCCGTCGTAATTCCAGCCATGCCGTCTCGTTGGGGGACAGGGTCGAGGCGGTGCGAATGGTAGGTCTATTTGTTGGGCAGTCGACTACTTGGGGCGCATATCCACCGGAGGGCGAATTAGGGAGGGCGCGTTTGATAGCATATTCTGCCACTGCGAGAGCTTCTGCAGCGAGAATCTCTGGAGATGCATCTCGAGGGAGGAGTATGTCGTTTGCTGTCGTGTGGTTGTCAGTATGGGGGGCATTCCTGATTGGCTGCGGGAGGTTCGGAGGTAATGGACGAAGTACCTAAGTACCTAGGTACCTTTGCATAGATTTAAAGTCGCAGCGCATGCGAGGACAGTCTGAACAGACGCGAGAACCTTCATGGTGGCATGCAGCACGAATGTACGAAGAAAATATATGTATACTGTACTGCAAAGTATGATATATCTCAATATATCTCGAGAGAGGAAGGGCGGGGACAGAGGGAGGGGAGTCAAGAGTCAATACAGCAGAGCCATTGAATTCCCAAGAGCTGACGCTGACTCTGATTACCTGAGATGACGGCGGACTCTCTTAGTGTGTAGATAATTCCTACCTAGTCTAGTTAAGATGTTAGGGCCTCGGCAGGATATCAGCAAGACCAGACTTGGCTGTTTTTTAATGTTTTTCTTTTTCCAATGTTTTGTGGTGCTGTGCTGTGGACATTCAAACATAAGAGCTGAATTGACTTGAATTGAGCCCTGTCTGTGGATCATTTGAATGCGACGTTATGCTGAATTAGGCGTTAACATCCCTGTGGAAATCATCATCATCAGCGTCGTCGTCAGCGTAAATTTACTGCGGTTGTGGCTGGACGGGCCAAGGTTGACGTGGGGTGGTGCGCCTGGAGATCTCGGATGCAAAGGTTATGTTTGTTTACCTTTAACTCTCTCTTTGTTGGTAAGAAAGAAGAATTATTATTGGGCATGAGCATGTGTTGGTGGGATCGGTTATTTGATTTCAATTACTTGTTTGTTATTTCCTTCTTATGGGGGTTTTCTTTTTCCTTTTTTAAGAGCAAAGGCCATCCTCTTGGCTATACAAGAGCACATCGTAACAATTCTCCCCTGCATGTTGACTTCCAGGCCCCCGGTTGTCAGCGTCCGCCCAACCCGAAAATGCTTCGCTCATGTGACCTCTATATATCACAGAGTGGCATTCTACTAGATGGAAGACTAATTGAGAGGTCCAGAGAAGATGAGCCTTGGGTAGGTTCAAATAGATATGAGAATGATAGACTTGTAGGAAGGAGGTGGGTGTAGAGTTGCTTGAACCAAGGAGTTCGCTGGATGGATTTTGGCAGTTGGCTTAGGCATGATTGTACAGTCTTCTTAAACTCTAGATACAAACCGGAGTGATAACGCAAAAGATTCGATAAAAGCTGTACACAATGCGGTACTTTGGAGAATTTTAACCATTGCGCATACCACTTGGAGAGTTGAACGGCAGGTAATATTTCTCACGTGATCTTGCAAAGCTATCACCTTAACAACAATCTAGGCTTTCCGATATTCTGAAGTAGAGAGAGAAAACTATGGAGATGACCAGTACTATTGCCTGAAAATGTGAAGATAGTTGAAGTTAAAAATATCCCTTTGATGTTGCCAACAGGGTGTGTTATAGGACTGTGGGTTTAAGCAAAGGGAGTAGCGTGAACAGAGAGATCTAATGATAATGAGCATACGTTAGGCGGCAACAGCCTCCTTTCCATCCTCCTATCCACTCACCGCAACTTTTGCAAGTCCAAAGTCCGTCCTGCTTTGTCGTTGGAAGATGCGTACTTGGCTCGTAAACATTCACCAAAGGGACCTAGGCTGGGAATTTCTGTGTCATTCATCACGTGTAGGTTGACATGGCAACCATCCAGACTATTTTGATGCAGATAAACATGATCACACCGTCCCGACCTTTCTTTCCACAACACACTCCATCGCGTAGATGTGAAAGCGAAATCGAGTTGATTTGATTTACTAACAAACAGCCAACAATAATCGAACATGAACGAACAATCCCCTCCAAAGCGTGTCACGCGCGCCCGAGCGGCTGCGAAAACAACAGACGCAGGCATCAAGACCACCAAGATCGCGACTGCCGCTTCGAAAGCCAAAGTTACACGTAGTGCCTCTACCACTAAGCGCAAGACTCGATCCGAAGATATCGAAGAGCACGATCAGTCCCAACCAGAAGAAATAATCGAACCAGAACCCAAGCCAACAAGAGGACGGGCCAAGAGAACTACTCAACCAGAGCCGGAGCCAGAGATGAACGTAGCTCCAGTCAAACCGACTCGAGGTCGCCCGAAGAAGGCTGCTGTTATAGCTGATTCTCCTGCTCCAGAGCCTGCTAGGGTTGTACGCGGACGTCCGAAGAAGGTTGAGACCCCTGAGGAGGAATCAACTGTGGTAGCAGAGGAATTACCCAAGAGACCAATTCGAGCTAGAGCTGCGACCGTCAGCAAGGTGACTGCACCCAAGAAGAGCGTCAAATTCGAAGAGCCGGATAAGGAGAACATTGCTCCTATCGAGGTAAACGCCAAAGGCAAAGCGAAGGCCGAGCCTGCCACCGGCCTGCGAGCAAAACCCGTACGAAAGCCTGCTGCTACCACCACAACTAGGGCCACCCGTGGCCGTGCGAAGCACACTGTAGAGGAGAAGTCATCACCACTTAGCCCCAAGAAGGCTACACAAATAGCTACCGCGGCCAAGGAGTCAGCCTCTGATGATGAACTGGCTACAACCGAGAAGACACATATGAAGCCGCTCATGAAGAGCCCAGTTAAGCCTCCTGGAAGTATCTTCAACGCAGCCAAGAAGCTGGACTTCTCGACTATCAGCAACCCCATTACCGTCAACAGAGTTGCTACCCAGGATCTCAAGGGATCAATCATCTCCAGCCCTGCTCGTCGTCCTCCACAATCGCCATTCAAGGATGCTTTCAAGGCATCTGGTCAGAAGCTCACTGTTGGCAGTTCCATGCTTCAGTCGCCATTCAAGCCATCTCTACCAGCACCAAAGACCACAGATGAAAACTCACCATTCAAAGCTTCGTTGCTTCAATCTCCTGCCAGACGTCCACAATCACCCACTAAGGTCACTGAGAATGGCTCACCAACAAGATCCACGAACAACAACTCTCTGTTTGCTGCAACACCGAAGGCTAGTACATTCAAGATCTCGAGATTTGGGACCCCAAGGACCGTTACAAAGAGTGCCATTCGCACCGGGCAGATGCTTCCTCCTAGCGTTCCCATCTCTGCTGGAAGCCTGACTGCCTCGGAAGATGATCTAAACAATACGATAATTGGAGCTGAGCCCAACTTGACCTTCTCTGGACGTCTTTCGTCAATCATGCCTCGAGATGCAGATCCGGCACTTGAAAGTCCAGAAGCTATCACTGAAATGACCGAAGAGCCTGAGGAAGCATTGCTGATCGCCAACAGCGAGCAAGTCAATGAGCTAATGTCTATCGATGAGGTTGAGACAATCGTCGTTAAGGATACAGTGGATCGCAGCACGAGCCCGACAGTCTCTCCACCAAGGAACAGCACTGGATTCTCCGCCGCCTTTGCGCTTCGTGATACGGATAATAGCCCCTTCGATGACTCCGACTCCGAAGATGAGCTTGCTTCGGGATCGGCACGCTACTCCCCAGTCCCACTCTCTGGTTTCAACATCTCCCATGAATTTGCATCGTCACCAGCAACCCCGACCCCATTCATAACCGTTGCAAAGACACCGAAGACCGGATACTCCCAACGATCAGCATACAGGAGTAAGATTGGCTTCACACCACTGGCTAAACAATTGAGCGACTGGATGGCAGCTAGTCCTGAACAATCTGACGGAGACAACTCGGACCTTGAACAGACTGAGCCAGCCAATGATGATGTTACTCCGAAGCCATCACCTGCGAAGTGTACATTCTTCGATGACGAAATGTCTATTCGTGACGAGCTAGCCGATCCAGAAGACTCTGCTGAGGAAGATCTTCTGGCAGCAAATTTCGAACCAGTCGAGCTTGATGAGGAAGATTTAGCACTTGCTCTCGAGGCTGATGAGATGTCTATACTTGAGTCTGGTGATGTTGAGAGCCACGAACATGAAATAATGTTTGTGGAGTCCGAAGCTGTGAATGTCCAAGCCTATGAGACCAAGGAGGTCACTGCGCAAGAGATCCTTGAAGTTGGTCCAGAGACTGTTACGCCCCAGTTGTTCCAGGAACCGGCACCAAACAATGAACCTGAGGTGGCTCACGATCTCGAGGCTGCCTTTGTTACCCATGAGGAGGAATGTTTTCAAGAAGTCGGACCTACGGACGAGGAAATTGACGAGCTTGCTATGATCGAAAACCCAGAAATTGTTTCAATTACCCACGGAGCTGAGGTTCTCGCAGAGTTTGAGCCTTATGAGCCAGAGGTTGCCCTATCTGAGGCCAGCCAAGAGTATGGTGATGAGAATGCCGTGCCCATCGATCCTCGACTATTGTCACTCCCGGTCTATGAGCCCACAGCTCCTCGAGCCTTGTCAACGCCTAGACCAAAACGCGTGCTCGGAGAGCGAGTCTGCCACACTGTCTCTAAAGTACCACTCAAAGCCCCAGCCGAACACACTCCAATGCGTGCATCACCAATGAAGCGAAGTGCTAGCAGCTCCAAGCTGCCAGCTCAAAGACCAACAAACGCTCTTTCTCGTAGCAATACTGTGATCTCCTACTCCCCAACCAAGAAGACGCCACGGACTCAACCAAAGCAGCAAGCTGAGGATGCTGCCATGCAGGATTCATTTGCCACTCCTTCCAAGGCGGCGGGATGGTCAACCATGGGGACTCCCGCTCGAACACCTCGTCGTGACATCAATACCTCCTTCTTGAAAGGCGCTGTTGTCTTCGTAGATGTTTACACAAGCGAGGGTGCTGATGCGAGTGCGCTCTTCACCGAGCTTCTCACTCAGATGGGTGCTCGATGTGTCAAAACTTGGAACTGGAATGGCAGTTCTGGGGACACCAGCAAGATCGGTATCACTCACGTTGTCTTCAAGGATGGCGGAAAGCGCACATTAGAGAGAGCCAAAGAGACGAATGGGGTCATCTCATGTGTGGGTGTGGGATGGGTCTTGGAGTAAGTCTGCTACGTGAGCTTTTAATTGAATAAGTGCTGACTATTACAGTTGCGAACGTGAGAATAAATGGCTCGAAGAATCTACCTACTCAGTTGATACCGGAAACGTCCCAAGAGGAGGCCACCGCCGCCGCAAGAGCATGGAGCCTCGTGCCCTAGCCAAGATGAAGGGCGACTTCATCTCCTCAGCGACGCCAAAACGCAATATGTCACCCACCAAAGAGTTCCTACATTTCCCCGATACACCTGTGACCAGTAAATCTCGTCGCCGCGAATCCATCCAATGGGTTCATTCACCAGCCTCTTCTTCCTCTGGAGAAATTGATGACCAAACCCTCCTCCTCTCACCAGTCCCTGCCACACCTGCCCCCGAGACCATCTCCGCTTACGGTGAGGAGGGTCTCTACGGCAGCGACACGCCGGGTGGTCAGACACCATACTTCCTGCACAATCATGAGTTGGTGCAGAAGACTGCGCCGGCTGGCAGACGCTTCACTGAGACGGAACAGGAGGATGAAGAGGGAGGTGGAGGGAGAGTCGCTTCTATTGGAGCGGGCTTTTTGATTGAGAAGAAGGATGAGAGTGTTATGATGCGGCTGATGGCGGCGAGGAGGAAGAGTTTACAGTGGGCGCCTAAGATTGGGAGTCCGCTGGCTCGAGGAAGTTTGTTTTAGATTTGGTAGTACAGCTTGGGGCACGGAGTTTGATTTCATTCTGAGGTGCAAACTGATTGATTGGCTTGTACGGGCTGGGTTGGGTTGCATTGGGGCGTTGCTTTTGGTGTTGCTATTGCTGTTGGTGTTTTGCTTTGGTTATGGTTAATTTTATGTGCAGTACAGTGCATTGTTTCTTAGCTTAGGAAACTTGCTGTTGTTGGATTAATTAGAAGCTATGGAATATATTGAAAGGTACTTTCAAGAAAAATTCTCTCTCTCCTTTGCAATTGGTAGAATGGAATCTCGATTTTTGGGGTTCTGGTTAATGATACGAAGTAATACCCGCAGAATTACAGTGGTGGACCGACTATTAGATAGTAAGGTCACAAGGTACTTTACTTTCCATCCCGGCCTTTGTCTTTGTCTTGTTCTGTTTTTATTTTATTTATTTCTCTGGGACACATAAATGGAATAATGGGATGGGATAGGAGCGAGGAGGTCGTGATCTACTTCCAGCCTAGCATTAGGCGTCAGGAGAAGAGTTGGAAACAAGAAAACATGGGAAATATTCACATTTCATCCAACCTCACTCACTCACTCACTCATTAACTCATTCCGACCCACTCAGATAATCTTGCAATTTAAGGAAATAGGAATAAATAATTTCCTTCTATGGGATCATTATGCTACTGTTTTTATTGTGTGTGTTTGTGTTACTTGTATATAGTTTATGAAGAGGCTAGAGCAGAATTGTAGCTGATCGTGAATAGATAGCTAGCTCTAGGTATGTAAGGAGCAAGAGGAGAGGAGTGGAGAGGTGTTTTTGTTTAAGATGGAAAAAAAGCAATTTTGATTTGGGAAAGAGTAAGATAATAGAAAGACTGGTAAGGGGGTGTATTTCAGGGTCTGGAAAGCTATATATTCAAGAATAAGATTTTCCGGGTTTAATGTCATATTTTGGTAACCTGACAGAAGGGATTGTCTGTAGTGCAGGGCAGGATAGGGAAGGTAAAGATATTGAAGGATGAGATGACACTTTGATGGGAACTCTTTTTGTGTATTTTAGTACTTGTTTAAGGTAAGAGGGAGCATGAATCAGCTTGGAGTTGAAGTTTGATCTTGTCATAGAGTGATAGAGGCATGACGGGTATTTCTCGGCTCTACCTACCTACAGTATCGCCTGCGCTAACAACGAGTCTTCTCGCATCCTATCGCATTCCCTCCCAGCGCGGGTTTCAACGTTCAATGATGACACCGGGTGACCTGTCTCAAGCCCTACAGGAGCTATCTTCTGAAATCGATGCACTGACATGTGTTCTGCTTCTGTGAAAAGAGTGACAAATATGGGGAGATGGTCTGCCATTTTCTTGAAACTCCCAAAGGGGTATACTGTGGTCCTCTTCATGGGAAGCTGTTCGTCCGCTAACTTCGCACAGAAATTCGATTGCAGATAAGCGGTCCAAGCTGCTGCTTCTCAGCCAGAGAGATGTCTGGCAGAAATGATCAACTTGGATCAAGGGATAGAATATATGTTTCTTGCGGTTTTGCGATCAGATTGATGAATACGTAGCCTCGATACTGCTTTACACGGTGCTTCCCATTGCTGTCATGCAGAGGATATTGAATACTCGAGGACAACAGGTCGTGATAATAATTGGCCCAAGCAGGAGAATATGGCTGCGTAATCCTCTTGAATGCGTCAGAAGCCGAACTCTAGATGGCATACACACACATACCCTATCCGATGCTGGATGGAAGCGTGGTACCCAACGGCTTTGCCCGTTTTCAGAGGGTTAGATCGAATGCGGAGTTCAAGGTTGTGCTGCATATCCGCGGGTTTCGGTGATTGCAACTGGCTGATCGTATTTGCGGATCGGATAAGTGAGCTCCGAGGAACCAACCCACTGCGCACCGTTTGGAGGGTCTTGCTAAGACTGTCAATAGCTAATTTGCGATAGCTTACAGGAGCTCGAGTGTCTGAGATATTGATTTGAATTTTGACTGCTTTATGGCTCAAGAAGCCGCAGTATAATCGTGGGCAGATTGTGCTTTCTAGCCAGCCAGAAGCAGGCCTTCATATCTACAACGAGCCCTAGATGAGGCGTCTCTTTCGTCAGACGCAAGCTAGCGAGACTCCGATCTACTTACGCTACCTTAAACTAGGTAGCATGGATGCAGGTGAAATTCCTCATGGGCATTATCCGACATGCCTTCATACTGCATGCATTCTGAAGATAGAGGCTTCATCTTGGATGAGGCTGGATACTTGTTGCCACCATAGAGATGGATTGACTGATTTTCTCCAGTACGGCGCAGAGCTCCGACTAGCAAAGATCTCAAAATATGGTACCGGGGCTAACCATCCCATCGATGAACCTTTTCGGATCGGCGATCAGTTCCAATTGATAGCGCCAGTAGCAATCATACTGTTTTATGACTTCCACCTCATAAAGGATGAGCAACCGCTACTTGGGAGAGTTTTAGGTATATAGAAGTTGTGCCGCTATTGTCAAAGGTAGGAGGCATGGTCTCGACTATGCTGGGGGCGTGGACGCTGCTGCTTTCGAGTGAAAGTGGAAAGGCTAATGCACTTCAAAGAGTAAGGGTCGCATCAAGTCAAGTCCAGGGGAGCTAGGCTCTTGAGACACTCAATCAATTGTTTGTTGGCAAACGGTTGCCAACCGGGGTTGACATTTGCTCCTCTTATCTTCTATGGATTTTAGTAGTCAGACAAGGAAATAATCACGACGTGAGTATTCTGTTAGTCCGTTGCGGAGTAGTTACTTTTCCTAGGGACTCGCCTTTCTTCCCTAGTCCTCGCTCCGGTCAGTGCAGAGAGTTCTGGACACTCAGCCAAATTATCTACCTATTGCCTCTCTAATATTCAATTTTTGAATTTGTAGATAACTCTCACAATTGACAAGAACGACTTCCTAAATATGATGCAGGTATCATCCGGGTATATTTACTATCAGACTTCTCACCCGGAGATGGGAGATCCCGGAACTAGTTCCCTCGCACTTGTTGCTTAGTTAGGCTGATAGAGAGGGTGGTAGAAGCGTCATCGCCACGCCCCTTTTCTAGTTCCCTTTTTCCTCAAGACATTTAATTGATTGAGTTAAGGTTACTTGTCTATCCGCCTCTAACTAACATCTATAGAGGGCGATCATCCGGTAAGTCTGGTCCCGATTTGGTCACACCCCGGAAACGCTTCGTTCCATGGCTCTAAAGGATAATTTAATTCCCGGCCTTGTAGGCGGAGCATCAGTTTATCGTCTTCCGGAAGTTCATTTGATATATTACAAATGTAAAAAAAAGCCTCTGCAGTGGTTTGTGAAGCTCTCTTCTTCATTTTTATCTAATCCGTCTTGTATTGTCGATCAACGGTCTAGCTGAATGGCCAGACAACCATGTTTTTTAATCGTAAGAGCCACTTACGAGTATCTTGAAGAAACATGGTCATCCATCATGTCTTATCCAACACATCTCTAAGGTCATACTCAGCAACTTCAATATTTGCAATATGACGCGAATCACTCCTCGGACATGTTTATGGCCACTGGCTGGAAGTCTATCACTTACCTTTGCCCTTTCCATAGGCCTGACTTTCCGCTCCGACCACCATTGCTATGCTGGCACGTGTGGAGAATGGCTGTTCCCATTGCAGGCCAGGCTGCACGTCGTGGTGTGGTATTGCTGGCTAGGAATATCTGTAACTATCCTCGCCATTCGTGCCTTTCATCCTATGATGCAAAAGTTCCTCCGAAGACCTCTATTCAATCGACGGCTTCCACTTCTTGGAAAGCAACTTTCTGTCAGTGGTATCCTCATCCTGTCATGGATTGTATCACTTTACGGTATAGTGATTGGCATCTGGTGGGTACGACTGGATGATTACTTCACTCGGCGCGGTATCAAGGGGGGAGTCCTCTCAGGGAACAAAAGATTGGCCGCCATTGCGCTGACTGGCCATCTGTGCGATATCACCATGGGCATGGCCATTCTGCCAATATCACGACATAGTGCCCTCGCCTCCTTCTTCAAGATCTCAGTCGCGACGACCCTCACATTCCATATGATCACAGCCTACACTCTCTTCGGCTTGGTCTTGACTCATGGTCTTCTGTATGTCTCCTGGATCCCGGTATTCGAAGCTCTACCGACTGCTCTTCGAAGAGTATACCCAGTTCTTAATCCCACCTACTTGTACTACGAGACATGGCCGGGAAACTCGGCCAGCTTGGGGGTCTGGCGAGCATCGCTGATCTTCACAGGCATAGCGACAACATTCATCATGCTACTGATATTCATCACTACCCTTCCAGCGATTCGAACCCCTCACTTTAATATCTTTTACTTCACGCATCTGCTCGGAATCGTCGCAGTCATCGTGATCTGTCTCCACGCGAGTACGATGCTATACTGCACAGCACCTGGTCTTGCCATGTGGTTATTGGATTGGGCAATGCGCTTGTACGAACTGTGGGGCCCGTTGGACGGTAGTATTTCATCAATGGGTAAGGAGTGGTATTGGTAAGTTTTGAGTCCCGGAAAATATTACTTTGAAAATCATATTGACTCAAGTAATAGTCTTTCTGTTCCTCTCCCTCGCCGTCGACTCGACGGATGTGCATGCTCCTCGCCGCTCGCGCACTTTTACATCCATCACTCTGAGTCGTCAATCCGTGAGCTCCATCCGTTTACGACCATCACACATCTCGCATCTCAGAACACCATCACAGATGCTAGCCACGACGACATTGATATACAGTTCCTCTTCCGCAAGCAAGGTGTCGTTGCTCCGGCGGTACCTCCTGAAGCTAAGCGAGGATTTGCACCCGCCATGTTTGGCATGGCTCGGCGTATACGACGCGAGCGACCACAGTCGCAGTGGACGAACAAGCTCGCAGGTCTTGCTGACGACGAAGGTTCAACATCATATGCCAGAGGGGTACCTGTTTCTCTACGTCTTGAAGGCCCATATTTCACCCCCGCCGACCCCAAACGGTACCGAACTGTTGTCTGCCTCGTTGCTGGAACTGGTATCAGCGGCGCATTAGCTATAGCTAGTATGTTCAAAGAACTTGAACGAAAATCTGCCTCTGTCATCACCCACGACGAAAGCTCCGTTGAGCACCCGCTCGGCGACGGAAAGGTCGATGATCTGGCCGACAGGCAAATGTCACCAGTTCAAACTCACTTACAGCCTCGTGTGTGGTCACGATGCATCGTGCTGTGGAGTGTTAGGAAAGATTGTCTTATCACTCTGCCCGATCTCAAAAGTTGGTATTTTGAGTTGTCTCCAAATTTGATCTAAAATTGACACTTTTCCTAGGCTCGCCAAATTCCGCACTTGAGGTGCGAACTCACTTGACCGGCAATGGCCGGCCGCGACTCTCTGTTGGTGATACACTGGATGATATATTGAGCAGCGAGACGGGAATCAATTCACCAGCGGGTAGAGCATCGTCAACTTGGGTGTACATCTCCGGCCCCAATGCTTTCATTGCTGCTGGGGAGGCTGCTTGTAAAGAGAGGCAGAGTAGAGGTGTTGAATGGTATGGTGCTAAATGGGAGATTTGAAGGCAACCAATCCGACATTATTACGCTACTCTACCAAGCACGGGTCCTCGTGGGTGATGCTACTCATTTGGTCCATTCGGATTGAAATTTCCCATGATCTGAGTGAACTTCACTCGGCCTAAATGCAAGCAAGGATACAAGCTGGGCACGATTTCATCTGCATGCAAATTGGATATTACTATTGGTTCCATATGAGGGATAAATATAGCAAGCCACTTGCAGCTACCAGCCGGCCACATAAAGCGCATTCGACTCTCGTCTACTTCCGCTCGCCGATGCCAAGGCTGTAGTACTGCGCGAAACCAACTCTTGTATACATGCCTTGCTCTGCCTCATCTCCAGAGTCAAGGTACCGAAACAATTACCTGTTGTCTCAAGGGCCAATGTTCAAACCAAAAAAAGTCTTCCCTTCATCACACTCTTTCAATATCAGTGATCGAAAAGGAGGTGTATATATGTTCGGTTCCCTCTTCGAGCTGATTCATAATTACACTCGAAGCAGCTGCTTAGTAAGGCACGAATAAAGACTACCTTGGTCGTGTGCACTGTCTCTCGGTATCGCCTCTGTACCGAGGGTTGGATATTTTAAGGGTATTGTGAATATATCGGGGCGTAGAGAAGAAAGGTGTAGATTGAGGTAGTAGTTTACAGTGGTAATCATTGATCGAGGAGATACCAATATTATATGAAACCCTCATCATCATCATCATCATCATCATGAGGTAGAAGGGCTACTTCAAAAGCATGTTGAGAACAGAGAAGAATTATTAAGGCGGCGTCTTTGGATAAATGGGCTAAAGCTGAGGCTGAGGGAGGGAAGTGAGAGGTAACAGGTGCAACGTTAGACCATGACAGGAAAATCTGCTGCGCAAGATAGTAACGAGCAAGTGCGAAAAGAATCAGGGTGATGATTGAGGTAAGGTGCCTTGCTCGCCATGCCTTTATCTCTCCCTTCCATCCTAAAATTGCAATATTTAAATAGAAAGTAAGAAGAAGACTCGTATCTTATTCCAACTGGTTGGACAACTCCACCACTCGCAAACTTTGCCTCTCCCCTCTGATAATTTGCCACGCCGATCAGCAGATCAAGTGGACAGACAATGAGAGAATACATACCAACGGAGTAGGATCATGATTCTCCCCTCTTAGAAAATGACATGTCCCAGACCAAGCACTCCAGGAACAGGGTGGATAAGTTCATCTCGGCCGAGATCTGAACCTGCAAGGCAGTAGAGCATGTTTAGAAAGACGTGAGTTAAATATAGTAACAATACACTAGGAGAAGTCTTTGCCCACTTAAGTCAATTCCTTGCTTTCGCGCCCAGCTTCATGTGGAATGTATTGGCAATGATCGTGACTTGGGAGACGGAACTGGACAAGGTTAGTAGGACGTTGTCAAATGGATATATCAGAGTACAAGATTTCAAGAGCATCAACTTCTGATATGCAGAGGGCTACCTGACATGCAATGTAAAAAGATATTGGAGTTCTGTACGAAGACAAAATTGAAGCCCCAAAAAGGGGGTATTCCACGTGACTTTAAGCATGGAGCGCGCGGCGCCAAGCGCTTCAAAGACATTAGTCGCCTCACCAAGACAACAGGATTCTTTCCCCCTTCGCTCCTCGACTCTTACTTGACTTCCTCTTCACCACTCTGCTCAAGTTATCACTGTTGCCGCCGAGATGCACAAGATACTTCGGCTCCGCTGGATACGAAAAGGACGAACGCGTGTGCAATCGAATGCCGCCGTCGCTATGGAACTGTCTTCCAGTGCCAATGTTCTCGAGACGCCAAAGAACGTCTCGAGAGGCCGTTTCCGTGCACTTGGCGGCCCACAGCAAACGCTTGAATAGGCCCTGAACCTATTGATCCGGCGTCCAAGACTCTGGGCATCATCACCGCTCCCCCCCTGAGAAATTGGCAGATGCGCATTATTGCCAGTTCATAAGGAGTTCCACAGGCTTGGGCAACACACTGAACTCTAGATCATGGCTGTGCTGGTGTTGGCTCTTGGCAGCCCCAGATGTTGTCTCCGGGCTTCCCATCCCCATGTTTTTCGACGCCTCATGATCTGAAATTCACAGGTTTGTCCCATTTTTCGCTGTCATTATCCTGAAGAAAGCCCTCGAGATCTGTCGCCAGTGGAAAGAAGTCGGCCAATAATTAGAGGTGATAAAATATTCGAAGTCCGTTTTCTTTCCTTTGTCGACGCCAATATACTCTCATTAAGGATCCGGCACTACCATAATTATGAGGTGGACTACACTTGTTCAAACGGCGAGCCTCTGCGTGCTGGGGACAGAGGCGGCAATTACACTCGATCTCACTTCTAGACAATCGATTATCGACGCGGCCGGCACCGCTGCATATGATCTGATGACATATTATACTGGAAATAACACAGGCGACACTCCTGGAAATCTGCCAGATCCATACTATTGGTGGGAGGCTGGTGCTATGTAGGTTGCCTTTCAATGGCACATATGCGTTGGTGGACTAATCACCTGGGCTACAGGTTTGGTACGATGATAAACTACTGGTATTACACTGGAGATACAACATACAATGCGGTCACGAAACAAGCCCTTCTGCACCAGGCTGGGGATGATGGAGACTTCATGCCGCTGAACCAAACAAAGACACTCGGAAACGATGATCAAGGATTCTGGGGAATGGCTGCGATGACTGCTGCGGAGACTGGATTCGAAGATCCCCCAGACGGTTCACCCGGATGGCTTGCGCTGGCCCAGGGAGTTTTCAACACACAAGTTCCTCGTTGGGATACATCGACTTGTGGAGGGGGGCTACGATGGCAAATTTTTACCTTCAACGCTGGATATACCTATAAGAATAGTATCTCGAACGGTTGTCTCTTTAATATTGCCGCGAGATTGGCCCTGTACACGGGAAACCAGACGTACGCGGATTGGGCAGAGAAGACCTGGTTGTGGATGAATCAGATCGGCCTTATCAACGACAAGTTTGAAGTCTTCGACGGAACACAGAACACGGATAATTGCACGTCGAAGGATCACAACAAGTGGACTTATAATACTGGTATCTTCCTCATGGGAGCTGCGACAATGTATAATTATGTAGGTTTCACTGTTGCACTACTATTCAATGGTAAGCATAAGCTGATAGACCCAGACAAACGGTTCTACAATCTGGAAAGAACGTACAGATTCACTTATCACTGCATCCAAAGCGTTCTTCACGGATGGAATTATGTATGAGCCTTGCGAATCGACAAAATGCAACGTTGATCAGCGGTCGTTCAAGACCTACTTTACTCGCCAATTAGCAGCAACCGCCGAACTAGCACCATGGACGCATGATAACATCATCAAAGAAATCGAGACATCCGCCGTGGCCGCAGTGAAGACATGCACAGCAGGAGATACTGGAACACAGTGTGGACTTAAATGGACTACAGGGTCAAACGATGGCAGTCTGGGAGTAGGAGAGCAGATGGCCGTACTTGAGATCATTCAAAGCAACTTGGTGGACCAGGCGCCCGGATGGAGAAGTGATGTGAAGGGCACGGGTACGAGTGCAGGAGACTCTAATGCAGGAGGCAGCAGCAAAACAGATGCCTCGCAATTATCCCAGATCCAAATTACGACTGGGGACAAGGTCGGCGCTGGGATATTAACGGCGTTGGTCATTTGTGGAGTGTTAGGTGGAAGCGCAACCATGATTATGGGCGTCTAGCGTTTTGTATATCAGCATTTGTATTGTTTAGTTCTACTGCAAGGCAGTTGGTTGCATTCCTTGTGAAAAAACTTCAAAGTAGAGGGTTAAGAGTCGTAACCCCGCTTTCTTCACATCTCAGTATTTCCTTCAAGACTAGTTCGTTGCATCTCATCTGATGTTTTGACAGGTGACCAAACTAGCTACAAGTCTGCTGAGTAGCAAAGCATGCAGAAAAGTTGATGCAGTCCGACGAGCCGAACCGGCTACCGAGTTGTCTCCTCTTTATATTAAGATGCACGCTTCGTCTGATTATTATTGGTGGAACTCCACCATTCCCACGTTCCCCTTAATTTGTTGTCCCCTTCTCTCAATTGTTATTAACTTCTTCTGGCGCGCGGCAGCATCTCTTCCGCAGTCCATATGGAATAGCCTTGCCAAACTTTTTAATTTTCAGGTCCCGACCTCAAATACCCCGCGTATGGTGCCTGGGCATCTCCAGATTTTCTCGAAATTCTGGACAGACTTGAATCTTGAACACATATTGGAAGTCTTATCCAGCTGGTGGGATCCTTGAGGAAATCTCCTCTCTTGGGCTACGGAGGCTACATTCCGGAAAGTTGGACGTCATGAAATGTAGGTATGTATATACCTCTGTCGAGGATGAGCTGCCCATGCTCTCGCAGCTATTTTCATCCTGTCCAACCGGCTCAATTGCTTACTTCCTACGATGAAGTTCTCAACTACAGTTGCAGTTCTCGCTGCTCTGGTTACGGAAGCAATTGCCTCCCCGACCACTGGAAAACATAATGGGGGTCGTCCAAAGGGGTTCCCATATGCTGATGGCCCGAACTTCAAGCTTGATGGGCGGCCATTTTTATTTGCTGGCAGTAACGCGTATTGGTTCCCATTAATCAACGTACGTGCCATTCTCCCACCGCTACCTCGCCGTATTTGACCTCAGCAGAGCCCTCCAGATGTCAAGATAGCAATGACAGCGGCGAAGAAAGCCGGACAGAAAGTCATTCGCACCTGGGCCTTTAACGATAAAAACGAAACCTTCATTCCCGGCGGGCTACCTCAGTATGGCGGTGAAGGAGCCGGCGAATCGCCCGTCTACTTCCAGTCCTGGAAAGATGGTAAAGCCACGATCAACACAGGTGTTAATGGTCTTCAAGCCATGGACAAAGTCGTCAAGCTGGCAGAGGAAACAGGCATCAAGTTGATCATGGCATTGACAAATAACTGGGCTGACTACGGAGGCATGGACGTTTACACGGTTAACCTCGGCGGGAAATACCACGATGATTTCTATCACGTCCCCAAGATCGTCAATGCGTTCAAAAGATACGTCAAAGCTGTCGTATCAAGATACAAAGACTCCCCCGCGATTTTTGCTTGGGAGCTCGCCAACGAGCCACGCTGCAAGGCAGATGGTGTCCGTAACCTACCTCGATCCGAGGGCACGAATTGCTCCTATACTGTGATGGACGCCTGGATCGCGGATATGGGGAAGTTCATCAAGGGGATCGATAAGCACCACATGGTGACCTGGGGCGGCGAAGGAGAGTTCTACAACGAAGGTGCGGAGGATTGGGCGTATGCTGGTGCGGACGGAGGAAACTTCTACGCCGAGCTCGCTCTCGAGGAGATGGATTTTGGGACCTACCATCTCTATCCCGACTGGTGGACGAAGACCGTTGCATGGTCCAATCAATGGATCCTCGACCACGGGGAAGCGCAGCAGAAACTCCAAAAACCGGTCTTGTTTGAGGAATATGGGTTCTTGAACCCGGCGGATCGATTGGCCTGGTTGAATCGCACGCTTGCGGCGAATGAGACTAGGGTTGCTGTGATGAGCGAGTGGCAGAGGCTGAATCTGAAGCTGGGTATGAGTGATATGTATTGGCAGTTGGGGGTTTGTGGGCTTAGTTTCGGCTGTAGTACGAATGATGGGTTTACGATTTATATGAATAATACGGAGGAAGCGAAGCCGCTCATCTACGGGCATGCGGAAAAGGTTAATTCTGTCAATGGGGGGTGAGAGATAGATTTAATAAGGTCTCTAGCATATGTACAGGCTGTAGATAATGTTCATTGAATCAAAATTAGACTTGGACAAAGTCCTTGTGGAAACGGTCTCGGGGGTTGTTGTGTAGTACCAAGATCCAGGTTGACCACAGAAATTCGCATTTCCTCGTCAACACATCTGTAGGATGTAGTCCTACTTCTTTATAACATCCAACCAATCCCATGAATCCATGATATTGCTAATTGATACTTTAATTTCCTGCGATTCTCTATCATAACGCTCAAGTCTTTTATTCGTCGTAGCGGTTCCCCTTCACAAGTGTCGCATCAGCAACACTGAACTGATATTGATCTCCTTCAGGTATAATTTGAGGTGAACAGATGCCAGAGTATCAAGGCGATTTGTAATTTCATAGAACACTTTCTACTTGGTGTCACGTACAACTAGTTACTGATTGCGATTATTTGGCAACCCGGCTGCCAAAATCATCCGTGGATAATAGTTCTTTTGCTTGCTACCCTGTGTGAAAACTAACTCCCCGGTCCATTTGTAATTTTTTCCAATAGATATACTGCAAGGAGAATATTCCCGCCCAATGGAGGTAGTTGAAAAGTTGAAAACTTGTTGATGAAAAATGGTCACACCCTGTTTCGGCTAATATATATATATATATGTGTGTGTGCAGACATGTCACATGTGTATATAGGCGGCCGCTCTGTTTCTAGATAATTGACTTTCAGATTAGTATTCTAGTTATTACTTATCACAGTGCTGAGTCAGTGGTTGGAACTTCGTATGAAAGAAGTGACGCATCGAAAGATTAGTAGAGGTCAATCGACAATAGACCAATGGACCATATAAAATATAAGTCATAGCATACCCAAGAGAAAAGTGCTTTGATTAGTTGAAATTTTCGGATTGGCAAGATATCTTAGATAATTCTGTGCTTACTTATGGTGTTTGGAATGAGTTTCAAGTTCGTGTGTCATTTTTCGAGAAAGTTTTGAAGAGATGCTCGCGGTTTTGTATATGTGTTAGAATATACCAGCGCATGAGATGTCTAGTTAATAAAAGCTCTGATGGCTTCCAATCTGAACCCACGCAGGAGCCAATGCTCAACAATACTTATAAGCCGTACGACCACAGACTTAGATACATCCACAGCTTTTCTCAATTTAGTTCCGAACACATTACCATGAGTTATATGACGCTGGCTGAAATATGCAACTCCAATGGGCAAAGCATCCAATTCAATTTGAGAATTGTCAAGATCAAAACATGAATCGGAGTTTTGAACCCATGGGGTCTACTGCCTCAGATTAAACTATCTCTCGCATTTGAGTATTTATTCTGGCAGTTAATTGTGAGGGAACCATGGCAGTTCATCGACCGATACAAAAATCACTTACTCATCACAACTTAATTTCTACCAACTTCTCATTATATCAAAATCCTAGTTTGAATCTTGAATGAGTTCTTTGACCCGTTATATTATAAAACAATTCACCAACTTAGTGTTATTGAATCAATATTGTTGCATTTGGGTGTGTCTCGCTTAGGAAGTCAACACGAAATTGTCACGAATATATGATCAGTGGGATATGGAGGTGGCGAACGTGAATCAAGTGGTGAAAAGAGAAACTCGAGCTTCTCTAGAATACATAGAGTTATAGATACATCAACTCTTACAGTATCGTAACAACGCATTGCGTAGCCATACAAATGTGGTCTCTGCCTCATGGAGTCGAGGCTAAGTGGCGCTGAAGCCGTCTGATACTAGGTAACTAATGATTCAACAGAGAAAGCAAGGCGGTTACATCTGATGCGATAGTTAAATTATGATTCGAGCAGGGATGCTGATATGAAGTCAGAGGCACTTCTAAATCAGTGGCCGATCTAAAGACTTGTGATCAACTTGTGTTGTGAGCTTTTGTCAAAATGGGCTACTTGGTTAGACAGAGAAGGATATTACGTATTTAGAACTTCAAAAAGATCACAGATTGATAACTTGGCATTGGGAACCAAGATACACCCTCTGATAGTGCTCGGTCAGATCATGCTACACTGCTACTTGGTGGTAAAAAAAATACAGATCTCAAGAAGTACAAGAGGTGTATATGTCATTAAGCAAGTAAGTTTCATAATGACGAGTTGATGATCATAAAAATTCCGTTAAATGGATTTAGAATCATCTCAATATCGAAGTTCCGAAGTCCCGAGCAGTAGTGATACCATGATTATCATCTTGAAGCATGGCATGATCACTTACGAAGTTACGGAAGAGAGATTTCACGTCTATCTTGATTTCCTCCGGAGAACTGGGTGGTACGACTACTGTTTACTGTGGGGATCGACAAGCTATGCCGATTTTAAGCTTCGTATTGGCAAGAATCCCGTATTGACAACACCAATCACTTGATTCTCTCTCGATAAAGTGGGGTCAAATGTATGCATTACACTTTTTCTGGGCGTGCCTGTATGATTTCAAGCGGAGGTGGCCCTTATCTTTAACTCTTAGGGTGAATATCATTGTGTGGGACTTGTCTTCATGCTTCTTTTTGCCATGATCTACGAGACGGGACCAGGTATTGAGAGACAAACAGCCCTACAGGTCAAAGTTTGATCTTGAAAATCATCCGACTATGTACGTACCGCTCCATGGTAATTGCCGGAAGTAGTCGAGAGTACATCCGATAATGACTCGAAGATATCGAAGGCGAAAATGCCATGCCGGAAGATGTGTGAAGCGGACCGTGAAAGTTGAAAGATAGCTTCACCAACAGCCTGAAAGCTACCACTTGTTGAACCAAGGCCGCGATGGGAAAGGGGAGATCTCCGATAAAATCGGCGAGGATGTCCGAAGTATCACATCAGATATCTTAATCTTGATGGAAGCCTTACCAGTGACCACTCAGGAGCTGTTCATTCAAACCCAAAAAATAAACAAATCTGACAATGCGACATTATGAATGGGAAAGTGATGCAATGCGAGTAAAGTATGTAAATGAATTACGGGTGGTCGGGCTGAGGCATTTGGATTTGTGGGCCAAAAGAGCTAAAAGTGAAGCTAAAGAAGAGTGTAGAGTTCTTAGAGTATACACTCAAGAATGTAATCCAACAATTGACCCCACCGGCACTGTGAGCCGTGCACTAATTCTTTCTCTTTCTCAAAATAAACAAATGTAAACAAATTTAGAGATGGAATGGCTTGCCCCCCTTTTGCCCCGAGTGCATCCACCTCTCTCTCTTCTATCTGGTTCCTGAGAGAGAACCATGGCCCTGGAAGCTCTGGATCTGGCCTAGAAAAAGCCTATTGATCTAATCCTCATCAAATCGATTGAAATTAAAAAGGTTCTCTCTTCGCCTCGCATGATTTGATATGATAAAGTATAAAAATACGATGCGCAACTATCAAGGTATTACGGACCTCATGAGATGTCCACGATGGCACCGTTGCTATTTTGAGGAAGGCTGTTTGATGGTTTAGGGGATAAGCAACCGTTCGCTTAAGGTAGGCCCTCTGTGCCGAAGTAAGCGAGTCCTGGAATGCGAAAGTCCACAATTTTCGCGAGGATGGAGCTCCAAGATACTGCTCCTCCTGACCCACATCAAGCGAGTTCTATGCGACGATTGGGATTGTTGATTATGGTTGTCCCCACTTCGCCGTCGCCTGCAACTATGAACAAGACCCCGCACCCGCGTCGACATGCGATTCGACTGGGTAAACAGATGATGCTTGAGCATGAGAAGAGATTTGAGTATGTAGATAAGTGGATAGAAAACACATGATGGTAATTTTGAGCATGCGGAGAAATTTTGGCCATGTTTGTTGATGTCTGATTTGGAGCTTTCAATGCGAGTTCTAGGTCTGTACATGACTTGCAGGTATGCGCATCACTATGGCGATGCTTGATCGTTTCGAATTTAGCGGACACCATGACTAGCAATTCGGCCTGTAAACACACAGTTAATATGGATGTTGTGAAATATGATTGAGCACACACTGTGGTCTGAATTCTAACATGAGCGGATTTGGTCCCTTGGCGTATCGTGGGGAAAGAGGATTAGGGTTGTAGAGGGAAGGTCAACTTGGAGATGCAGAACTCTGTGTGCCGTTCCTGGCCGGAATGTATCGAATGATGTGAATGAATCCATGGAGGTGCGCGCCCGTACTGACTTTGCTGGTAGGAATGTGGATGATCGGTGTTGTCTCACTTTTTATACCTCCGATGGATATCATCGTTGCCGACCCACATATTGTTTGGCACCGGAAGAAGATGATCTTACAGGAATATATAAGGGCAAGTACTTTTCATGGACTTCTCTTCTTCAGAATAATCAACAGCTCACTCTCACACACACTCGTTTTACACACTCGTTTTTAGCTAGTCCTCAATTTTTTCCGATAATGAAGCACCAAATCCTTCGCGCCGTGGCCTCAACGGCATTCACTTATGGCCTGGCTGTCGCTCAATCCACGTCAAGTGGTGGCTTGAACGCAACCCTCTCCATCAGCAGCCAGGCAATCCTGTCTTCCACCATAGCCAGCGCTGCCACATCAAGTGTCTTTTACTCAAACACCTCGTCCATGGCCGTGTCCAGCTCTTCATCAGCAGCTGAAATATCTTCGACCATGCCAGTTTCATTGGAAACAACCATGACCAGTGGAAGCGAGGTAGTTTCCACCGTTATTGAGGGATCTAGCACTGCGACAGCGGCTTCTAGCACCATGATGATTGACACTTCGAGCGCCATGATGGGGGCCTCTTCCACAATGATGGGATCTTCTTCCACTACTGCTGCCCCAATGTCCTCGGGTTTCACTTCAGAGTCTCCCCTCACCAACTCGTCCACTCTCAGCACTTCAGTCCTGTCGCCAACATCCGCGTTGAGCTCAACCTCCGTCTCCAACTCTACCACCTCTGGAAGCCTGACGTCTGCTTCAACTGTCCCATCCTCGGCCGATTTCTTCTTGGTCTGCTCTTCTGCTGCTACCAGAAAGAGACAGGTCGCCGCTCCACTCTATGTCGGAGCCGATGGATCTCTCTCTGCTACTTGCGGCCCTGCATTAGCATTCAGCCTTGTCGACGGCGAGCTTGTCAACCAGAATGGTGCGGTCATTTCCACAGGCCCAGCATACCCAGCTGAGCAGCTTTTCGCTCCCCAGACCCCTACCGGCATCCCAAGAACTTTCTCCATCGTTGGTGGTATCTTAGTATGGAACGTTGAGACCACACCCGCTGCCGCAGCTCTGTTCTGCATCCAGAACAACGCTTTGAACATCGTCTTCGATGGTGTCTACCCAGCCGGCTGTGCTGCTGTTACCGTTTCCACCACCCCAGCCATCTGCCCAGGCGCCTCCTCGACCACCAGCGGCGGCCTTGTTGTTGCCCCAACTGTTGTTGTTGCTCCTGTCATCAACATTGAGATTGGTATCGTCATTACCATCTCGATCTCCATCACTGTCAGCATTGATATCAATCTCGGAACCCCAGTCACCATCACCAACACCATCACCCAGTCCCAGTGCCCTCTGTACGCAGCTGCTACCTCCACCCAGCCATGCTATGTCTGCCAGCTTGAGGCACAAGGAGGAACCTGCCCTCTTTCCGGCGTTACCGTTACCCAGACTATCTGCAATGGAGGCGCGTCCGCGACTACCTTCCCAGCCATCATTCAGACCTGCTCGACATGTATCGCCGAGACGCTTACCGCTTATGTCACTGCTGGTTCCGTTCCCACAGGATCTGGCTTGGCCCCAGTCGCTGCTGTAGCCACATCAGGCGCCGCAGTTGCAACCGTCGCCACCGGAGGTAGCTCAAGCGGAAGCAGCTCCAGTGGAAGCAGCTCCAGCGGAAGCACTTCCAATACAACCGTTGTTGCTTGCAGCGGCGCTGCGTGCTCATCTTCTTCTACTACTGTCACCACCAGTGGAGCAAGTAAGCTCGTCGGTGCATCTGCTGCTTTTGCCGCTGCGATCATGTTCGCCATGGTTGCCCTATAAAGCAGTATCCAAGGACATCTTTTATGAACCGTTGCCACAATTCTCTTCCTGACTATTTTCTGCCATGGCCACTTTATGCATCATCTGGGGAAAATGGGTAGCACACAAGCCGTTGGAGTTCTGGATGTAATTACTTTTGGGAGAGACGGATTGCACACGAGCCGTTGGATTTTTTCGCTCTTATCATTCCTTTCTTCTGTATTATTTGGAGCATATGTGCCGGGAATGCCGCCATCCAGATTTTTGACTCAATTACCATCAGTTGTACCCTCTGGAGGAAATGGGTTGTACGGGCGCCTTCGTGGACCGACACCTATTGAGAGATTGTCAACTAGATTATTATTAACTTCTAATGAATGAGCTTACCTTCATCTTACCTATTTCTCTTCCAAACATGATCGTGACTTCAAGACTCAACCTTTTCCAAATGACCCTCCCTCAATTTATAGATGTCTTTCTGATCATCAGCGGCACACATTGTCGATGAGTTATCACAGCTACTTCCCGCCCCGGAGCGTATTACACAAAAGCAGGATCAATTAATGGTCATCCTCAGGGAACACTTGGTCGCTGTTTCTCGACGTGGCAGTTGAAGATGAGCATGATGGCTGATAATGCACGCTTTGAATGCTGGCTACATGCGTGCAGATACCAGACTTCGTCAAAGTCATCCATCTCGAGGACGACTATGATTAAGACGAGGTGACGTTACCTTCGGAATCATCTGCCATGTGGCTACACCACGAAGATGGACAGGTTGCAGGAAAGACGCTTAGGGTAAGTAGGGCCCCTCAAGTCTATGCTTGCGGCCCAGCAGCCTCGTCGTATGTAACAGTGAAGACCTGAGATTAGGGATAAGCGCAGCGTACATACGCGCGCCATCAGAACCAGAGATCGCGGCAATTCTCGCGCGTAATCTCTTGGACGGTGCTGACCTAACCGTAACAGCCCTTCATCTTGCGAGCGAAACACCAATGACAACCACAATTGTACCCCTCCTTCGTCTTGCCTTATCTAACATGTGAATCGAAAAATATTTGGAACATGCCCAAAGATATAGACATCGAAAACTGGTTGGCTGCGTTTTGCTTAAATTTCCCTATAAGAGCTCGCAGAATTACAGTGGTGAACCGACTATTAGTCCACAAACACTGCGTCAAGATTTTCAGCATCACTATTAATTGCTGCAGCTACCCAGCCCTAATCCTCCAGGAGCCACTTCCCAGGCTGATGCGCCTCCCGAAAAATTGGAACATTTGTCTTCACTGACTTTTCTACTATCTATCTAGTTGCTTGTCAAGCTCGTCCAAATCCTTTACCTTGTCCGGCCCCAGCACTCGCAGTATCGTGCTAAATTATACGTCAACCCATTTCTAAACCAGACTCATCGGTTGTATTACAACCGTAAGCATGCCTGTGGCTCTGCGACCGGGCAAGGTTATATCGACATTGTCATCGACTAAGATTTATATCGATATTTTAAAACAGACCCAGCCGAACCCTACAGGTCAATGTTACAGCCCTACCGATTCCTCAGGTGCTGCTCTCTCTCTCAAAAGCAAGTACCAGGGGTCTCACCCTCTGGGTCAGTAAGATGATTCATACCAAGAGTTGGCAGCAGGATGCAGTAGTGTGGATAGCTATAGATTTCTATCTTTACGGCCTGTGGCATGATAGTTGAGAGATAGAGGGTGATTTATGTTAATTAGTCCATAGTTCAAAAGTAGAGCATGCGAATGCAGATGGAAATATGAAGAGAAATGTATTGACAATGCAATGCTGGAAAAGAAACATACAGATAATGTATATCCGAGATGGGTGTTGTGGGTTTTGTAATCAAGGCTCTTGGGACGAAGGCGTCAAAACGCGCCTACGACGATCAAACAACAAGTTGGTTGGCCACCACATTAGTGTGGGTTAAAGTTCGTGCAGCTCGCTAATCGTATTTCAGGAAAAGGGGATCGAGAAAGCAGAGGTTCGAGGAAGCAGCTGAGGCCGGAATCCACTCAATTCATACATCAGTATTACTTATATATCTGCCTTTTCCCAATGTCTTGCAAAGTGCAGAGTGTACTTCCTATCCCTCGCTCATGCCCAATACGCCGGCCGCCTGTGGTATCCGGAACACTAAAGCCCAATGCACGCTGACTTATCGCACCCTACTCTTTCTCAGGTAAGAAATATTAATCCCGAAGACTTATGTTCACTTAATGTGGAGTAGCTTTCGACAGAATTCGCATATTATCGATAAATCCTTCTACCAGAGCAATATATTCATTCGGTTCACCGGCTGCTGCTTTTTGGCCTTGTTCCCTGACCGCCGATGTTGCTAGTTCGATTTCAAGCTCATGCTCTTTCATTGTCTGGGTCGCTCCCTGCTATTCAATTAGCAGGCTCTCCCTTGTAATGGAAGGTGTAGAGAACATACATTGCTACTCGTGCTCTGCTGAGTGACTTGGGTTAGATCAATCTGGTACATCGACTGAGTATAGCTTAAGCGATCCTTGTTTCGATCAGGGCCAGATCTTTCTCCCAAATCTTCGATATCGCCATCAAACCTCATTTCAAAGTTGATGCTGATTCTACAATCTAAAGGCATTGTAGGACTATAGATCTCGAGGTCGACTATTCGAGCTTTGATGATCTTTGCCTTTGGTTCTTTTTGTTTTTGGTTATGAGTAACTCGGACTTTGACGCCGTGACGAGGATTCAGCTTCTCTCTTAGAGCGGGAGGAATGATGCCATGCATGGACGCAGGAAGTTCGTAAAAGCTATCCACCTCTCTCAAATGCTCGTATTTGATTTCGATTCGCTTCTTAGCTGCGGAGCTTGGATTTTGTGGATGAGCTTCATGGACCTTGGCGTTTAAGAAGTCATTAAGCGTACGATGCTGACCCTAGTGTAATGTTAATTGGTGCACAAAGACATGAAGGAAGATTGCTTGGCATACCTCTGTCATGGAACTCCTGAAAGTGGTACGTCCATTGTCCACGAGAATACACTCAGAGCGCACCGGCAAGCGATACCGCTCATTGGTCTCCTTGTCGATAATATGGCCTAATTTGGCTTCGATTTCAATCTCCACCCCCCTACTTGCCAACTCTCCCAGATCACCTCGAGATACAACATTCACGTACAGGAAGTCTGCGACTGATTTTGTCACTTGCTCTACTGGCTTGACACCAGTAATGCTTTCTTCCCAAGGACCAAGGAGTAGTGAAGGGTGAGCCTTGCTATTTGTTTGAGGGCTATGACGGACCGCTTGTTGAGTTCCATTTGTCTCGGGGTGAGACGGACTAGCCTGAACTGGTTGTAAGGCTAGTGGCGGTTTTCCGTTGACTTTCGAGGGCCCGCGACTTCCAAGTGCGCCTTTGTTCCGAATGCTCTGAGCCCAGATTGGGGGTTCTGTGTACCGGATTCGCTTTTTCGGTGGCTGCTGTGGTGATGTAGAAGGCACGCGGTGATTTCCATTGACCGGGGGCTGGGTATCGATATACTCCATACGTCGAGGTTCCTCAATTGCCATCTCGCGATCGTCCATCTTACGCTTCGCAGAATGGCTGTAATCTTTCTCCGATTGTGGAGTTGTAGTCTCCCCTCGAGGTTGGCTCGGTAGCCGTGTTTTCGGGCTCACACTCACACTTCTCTCCCTTTCGCTCTGTGACCTTCTTTGTTGTTCGCTGATCGAGGTTCTTTGGGAATCGTAGCCACTGGGAGTGCTTGGCTGTCTTTGTATGGAAGGTGGAGCTGCTGGTCTCGGGGAGGTTTGATGAAATTGAGAGAAGGCGCCAGAGGACATCCGTTGTTGGTATGGGCTCGGGGGTTGAGTGAATGGCCCAGAAGATTGTCGTTGGGTCAAAGGAGGGCCAAGAGGTGTGCCAGGTTGAGAGGGCTGTGAAGGTTGACGGTGGTGTTGTGGGATCTGAGACGTGCGGATCTGGGCCGGAGCACCTGGGCTATCTTGTGTGTATTGATTGAAGTTCTGCTGTTGGTGCTGGCTGTTGGCAGATGTTGGCGTAGAGGAGATGGACCTTGAAGGTGGAGGTTGATGTTGAAGGTACGGGTGCGTGGCTCCTGGCACGCCAATTGGAGGAGTCTGTGGAGTAGGAGAAGGTTGAGGGAATGAATTCTGATGTGAAAGATGAATAGGAGGATTCGAATGTGGATAGCTGTCCCTTTGCTGGTGGGGCGGCGGATATTGGTGGTGTTGTGCAGGGCTTTGAGGTGTTTGATGAGATTGAGGAAAGGGATATTGGCTATTCGAGGATGAAGGCGTGTGTTGATATGGGGATTGTACAGAGAATGATCTATGAGGAGATCGCAAGTCATGTTGAGATGGGGCTTGAAGAGGCGGCGGCTGTGGAGGGCGTCCCTGATAGTTATGTTGATATTGAGTTGGTGAAGCATACGATATAGATCCACCTGCACTGGGAGGAGGCACGCCGTAGTCCTGTGATGAATGTGCGCCCGGCGAGGCTTGTAGAGGCAGAGGATGATTATAATCTCGAAAGCCCTGCTGAGGATGGGCCTGCACCGGCGTGACTGGCGCAGCTTGCCTTGAGCTCTCTCCACCGTCGGTGTTGATGATGGATCTGAGGTCCATGTTTGCGATACGGCCTCCGGCACCAGACCAAGCGCGCCTTGCTTTTCGCCAGGCTACGTGGGACTCGAGATATGCGTCGAATAGGTGTTCATCTGAAACTTATCGTAAACCTTCTCTCTCAACGCTGCAGCTTTCGTCTGCCTGGATACTATTGCTGGCGCAAACGGAGGAGGGAGGGGGAAAAGAGGGAACTTCGAAGACAAAGGATACAGGCGACACACGAACGGGCGAGGGAAGTCAGGCACGATGGAGGGATCGCAGATGACGACCAAGGACACCGCTGCAGCAATTGCCAAAGACTACAGATACATGGAGGCGGGTTTCGAGGGTGGCGGGCATCTATTTGGAAAGTCTCACGACTTGGTGAAGATGCTCGGTGGTTGAATAGGTACAGTACTGTAGAATACAGTTCCATACATTTTATCTTGGCAGCTACCGAACACCTGCACTTTTACCTCCTGAAAAGATAGTGTTAGACCATCTGCAACGCGGCACCTGCACGTGAGAGACAACGGGAAGCATGCGGGAATGAAGTAAATGGCCAGAGACGTGGAGATGAGACTGATATAAGATGTCTGACTTTAAGCGGATACAGAGACAAAAAAAAAGCATCAATAGAATCAAAAGCTTCCTTATTCGGTGGTTCCAGCTCGATAAACAACAAAAATCTGCAGGTGTGTTGATTTGGTGGATGGAAGCCTGAGGTATCAAGGCACGCACTGCGAGCTGTTGGATCATTTAGGCTTAGTGTATAAGTGGCTAGTAGTTAGCTGGGCAGAGCCACATTGGCGCGGGTTACGTGACGAGCTGTGCCTGGAGAGAGAGCATCTTGAAATCAACACCGAACTCGAATCGTCCATCTCATCAAACACAACCACATATCCACCCCCAACTTCAACCCTACGCCCATCTCACCTCAGCAGAGAGTCTGTACCTCCAAATCTTTGATTCTTCCACGATCACAACAATTCCATCATGCCTGGCTTGACTTCAGCATCCGGAGTACTGGGCTTCCTGTCGGATGAAGAGCCCGAGCTCAAGGTCTTCGCGCTGCAGACCTTGAATGATGATATCGACACGCTCTGGACGGAAGTGGCAGGCTCGATAGGTCAAATGTAAGCAATCTCTAGATACTCCCTGCTTGTCTCGAGATGTTCTCGAATTGCACCCTTGGCTGACTTACCCTTTTAGTGAGGCGCTTTACGAAGATGAATCCTTTCCTGAGCGACAACTGGCATCCTTGGTACTGGCAAAAGTCTACTACCATCTTCAATCCTATAATGAAAGCATGATCTTTGCTCTCGGCGCCGGAGACCTCTTCAAGCTGGATAACGAGGGCGAATTCGAGGATGAGATCATCTCGAGATGTGTGGAAACATACATTGGCATATCGGCCAAGAAGCACACTGCTCCTCAGGAATCCGCGAAGTCTGGATCTCTCCCAACCTTGGCAACTTCTTTTGCTGTTGGTGGAAACGATCCATCTGCCGCTGCTCTGACTTCGCCGACTACTCCATTCTCTCAGTCTACGCTACCTTCGAAGTCCCTCTTATCGCGTACTTCGACAGAAAACGTCTTGGAGCCCTCTGGGCCTGATGGGTTAGCAGGGTCACTCTATATACCTGACCATCAAACACAAGCAGCGTTACAAAAGGCCATCGAGAGACTCTTCGAGAACTGTATGCGAGTAGGAAGATACAGACAAGTAGTTGGAATTGCTGTTGAGGCGCAGAATTTAGAAGTTCTGCGAAGGGTCATCAAGCGTGCAAGTGACGATGAGAAGAAGTCGCGTGGGAAGCAGGTAGAGGGCGCTCCAGGGCCGACGGAAGAGTTGATGGAATATGTCCTGGACATTTGTATGGGGGTCGTGCAGGAGCGAAGCCTACGAACGGAAATCTTAAGGTTGATCCTTGATTTGCTGAGTGATATACCAACGCCGGACTACTTTTCTATTGCCAAGTGTGCGGTCTATCTGGACCAGGACGAGGACGTTTCGGCAATGCTGAAGAAATTGATAGTATGTTACGGTACTCGATATGTGTCTGACTTGCTAACTCTTGCAGGCCAACGATGACCAGACTTCTACGGTGGTCGCATATCAGATCGCCTTTGACCTATACGACAATGGCACTCAGGAATTCCTTGCCAAAGTCATCAAGTCTCTCCCCGAATCACCAGCTCCGGAGAGTGAACATCGTGAGTTCGGATACGTACCAACATCATGGCGTATAACTAACTCATTACAAGCAACTGAATATGATCAACTTCTGGGCGAATTGAACGACAGTGCCGGTGCGCCAGCTCCAACTTCTGTCAATATTTCGGACAACGAATATGCAGAATACAATCGGATACGAGCTATTCTCGACGGCAGTGAAACCATCAGATTAAATCTTGAATTTCTTTACCGAAACAACCATACGGACTTGAGCATTCTGAACAAGGTTCGCGACAGCTTAGAGGGTCGGAATTCGATCTTCCACACGGCAGTCACCTTTTGTAATGCGTTCATGAACCAAGGCACAACTAATGACAAATTCTTCCGCGACAACCTAGACTGGCTTGGGAAGGCAGTCAACTGGTCCAAGTTTTCAGCAACTGCCGCTTTGGGCGTCATTCATCGTGGAAACTTGTCCCAATGCCGGAAATTGCTTGAGCCTTACTTGCCGCGTAGCACATCTATTGGCGGTTCAATCTTTAGTCAGGGTGGTGCACTTTACGCGTACGGCCTCATCTACGCCAACCATGGTGCAGAAGCTCTGGATTACTTGAAGAAACAATTCACCGATGCGACTGAAGAAGTTATTCAGCACGGAGGTGCATTAGGTCTGGGCATCGCGGGTATGGCTACTGGATCTGAGGAGATCTACGAGAGTCTTAAGAATGTACTCTACACTGACTCTGCTTTGAACGGCGAGGCAGTTGGCCTTGCAATGGGTCTCATTATGCTCGGTACCGGCAACATCAAGGCGCTGGAGGACATGATCACCTATGCCCATGATACTCAGCATGAAAAAATTGTTCGTGGGCTGGCCCTCGGAATGGCCCTGATTATGTACGGTCGACAGGAGGGTGCCGACGAGCTCGTCGAGGGACTCTTGAATGACCCCGACCCAACTCTTCGATATGGTGGTATCATGACTGTGGCATTAGCTTATTGCGGTACTGGAAGCAACAAGGCGGTTCGGAAACTACTCCACGTTGCCGTCAGTGATGTCAATGATGATGTTAGAAGGATTGCAGTCATGAGCTTGGGTTTCATCTTATTCCGGAAGCCAGGCAGCGTACCCCGTATGGTTGAGCTCTTGTCGGAATCTTACAATCCTCATGTACGATATGGTGCGGCGATGGCTTTAGGTATCTCTTGCGCCGGTACTGGTCTGGCCGAGGCAATTGATCTGCTTGAACCCATGATTAAAGATCCGACAGATTTTGTTCGCCAAGGAGCATTAATCTCGCTTGCCATGATCATGGTCCAACAAAACGAAGTCATGAACCCCAAGGTTGCTGAAATCCGTAAGACCTTGAAGAAGATTGTTGGTGACCGTCACGAGGATGCTATGACCAAATTTGGTTGTGCATTGGCTTTGGGCATCATCGATGCTGGTGGACGCAATTGTACAATCGGTTTACAAACTCAGACTGGAAACCTGAACATGGCTGGTATTGTCGGTATGGCCGTCTTCACCCAATACTGGTACTGGTTCCCATTCACCCACTTCTTGTCTCTAAGCTTCACTCCAACCTCTGTAATCGGACTCGACAAAAACCTTGATCTTCCCGCTTTCGAATTCCACAGCGCAACACGACCAAGCTTATTTGACTACCCACCAGAGCAGGAAGTCAAAACTGATGAGGCTCCAACCCTTATCGCTACTGCTGTTCTTTCTACCACTGCTCAGGCAAAGAGACGTGCTCAGAAGAAGGAGCGTGCTCAACGTCGCGAGAGTATGGATATCGATCAAGCGCCGCCTACACCCAAAATCAGCGCACCAGCTGAGGATAAGATGGATGTCGACGAGTCCAAGGATAAGGATGAGAAGACAGAAGAGAAGAAGGATGGCGAAGACAAGGATGCTTCTCCTGCTGAAATCGCGAAGAAGAAGCTCGAGAAGGAGAAGGTCGGCTATGAACTACAGAACATGTCCAGGGTACTTCCGGCCCAGCTCAAGTTCATCAGCTTCCCAGCCGGCCGTTACAAGCCAGTCAAGAAGGTCAGTTTCCCCTACAAATCTCTTATATGGGGATATAGCTAACACAAGTCAGCCAACCGGAGGTGTAATCCTAATGATCGACACCCAACCCGAGGAAGAGGTTGTTCGGATCGAAGAAAAGCTCAAGAAAGCTACGATTGAGAAAGCCGCCGCCCCTACGACTCTCGAAGACATGCGCAGCGAGTCCTTCAACCTCCGTCGGCAAGCAGAAGCTGCTGGCGAAGCGTCTGGTGCTGCTGCTGCCGCGGGTGTCTTGACTGCTGTTGACGAGGATGAGGAAGGCGGTGAGGAGGCTGAGGTACCGAGGGAATTCGAATACTTCACAGATAATGAGGATGAGTTGTAGAGGAATGGCAGGAGGAGAGGAGGATTGTACTTTTAGATGCACATCTACCTTTCCAAAGTTGTATTTTGCTGCGGAGGAGATGCATTGGTGGTGGAGAGCGGGGCGAAATGTTTTAGATGTATGTATAACAGCGAATGAAGCATTTACATGCTACATGCATTCAGTTACCCAATCACCTTCAGAACTTACAGCTCATACTTGATCATCATGTGATACAGCCGGGGTTCTAGCATTGAACCTCCACCGAGGAAGGAAGATAATCCTCGATCAATCATCACTTACTAGGCCCCTATTCAAAAATTCGAAACTGACACCGCTTAGTTAGGAAGAATGGATACAGGAAGAGCTCTGATTTAAACGGAAACAAGAATTGTAAATTCCGTTTGCGTCGATAGGAGCGTAGGTAGGGTGACTGATCGAACTCCTAGATTAAAACTTGGCATTTACGACCTCTCTTTTTATGATCTTTCAGGTTTTAAGTTAGATGTAAAAATTACTGGTATTTGAGTCCTATTCGAGGTGTAGGAAAGTGGTTTCGGATAGGGTACGTATGGGTTCTGTTTGATTTGGATTGGATTTTTTGAGGGGGTTGTAATGTCATGTGAGGGTTTTAGGTATGTAAGGAGGGGTCTGATTAGGCAATTCTTATATGTGAATTATTGTATGTATTAAGGGATGAGAATTAATGGGGTGTAGGAGCAAATTCATGAGGATGAAATAGGCTGTGTCGTGCGAAACTGGGAATACAGTTGTGGTCGTGACTCGTTAATGCCTTTCGGCGTCCTGCTGGTCAAGTGAAGCCCCACCCACTACCCCTATCTTGTAGGGGTGGACATTGGATATATAGGCACCAACTGCCCTGTTTGACTGGAACAGATACATATCATATCTAATCCATGTTTCGCCTGACTTGAATTAATCTGACTCACCGTTCCAGCAACGGTGAGAGGATAGAGGTGTGCTACTGTGGCCTCTACCTCGCCTCATACCAACCACGCTCCACGGACATGCACATATCAACACCATATATATTTATACCTTCTTCTCGACCTTACTTCCTATCTCTCTGCCTCCGAACATGGCCAATCACCAAAATAATGACAATGATCCTTCACCACCCGTGAACATGGTCTACGATTTGCTGGATTTAGATATCTCATCTATGCTGAACGGCCTGCGCGCTGGCCACTTCACTAGTGTTCAGCTAGTTAATGTAAGCGCAGCTCCCCGAATATACTCATACGCACAGTGTAAACTCGAGTAAATGCACGTGTATGATCTGTTTACGTAGTCATTCTGAACATCTTTCCTACACAGGCATACCTAGCTCGTGCAGAAGAAGCAAAACATCTATGCTCTATCAATCAGATTAATCCGGATGCCTTGCAACTCGCAGAGGAGTGCGATCGCCTCAGACTTGCCGGTGATGTGACAGGGTCCGGATCTTGTTTCTACACTCTGCATGCTTGAGCAGATGCTGATTAAATATCCTACAGTTCACTCTTGGGAATACCAATTCTCATCAAAGATGCGATTAACACTACAGATAAATTGCGTTCAACAGGTACAGACCAACCAGTTCTTCACTATCTGTGTTTTGTTCTTACCAATACTGATCTTATTCATAGCCGGGTGTCTCGCTCTAAAAGACTCGATTCCTAGATTCGAGGCAACAGTCGTCACGCGACTTCGGGCATCGGGTGCTATACTACTCGGAAAGACGAATCTGACTGAGTGGGCTAATCAGCGTACTGATAGAGCACCCATGGGCTTCTCGCCAATCGGTGGTCAGAATTATGGTGTATTCCATGAAAAACAAGATCCGAACGGCTCCTCATCTGGGAGTGGGGTTGCAACGACTCTGGCTTTGGCTGCTGCGTCGATTGGCACCGAGGTAGGTCTTGTCCTTGGCCAGAGATGAATGACGAGCTGGTGTTTGACTGCGAGAGATAGACATATGGTAGTATTCTCTATCCGGCCCAGAAATCGGACATTGTTGGGATGAAGCCGACGGCTGGTTTGGTCTCACGATATGGAACCTTGTGCGCAAGTGAAGACCAAGATTCGATCGGTCCTATGACCAGGACGGTTGAAGATGCTGCACATTTGTTAAAGGCTATTGCTTGTGAGATACTTTCGTCTGGCAATCGACATAATTCGAGCTGATGGTCGTAGGGAAGGATCCCATGGATGTAAAGTCAAAGGAGATACCATTTGATACGTTTCCAGACTATGTCGCAAGTCTAAAGGATCAGGGGTTCCAAAACACTCGACTTGCGGTGAGTACTGTATCTTTAAAGCTAACTCATGTGACACTGATAGTTCAAATTAGGTACCCTGGAATTTAATAGACCCTGATGAATCTGAAGTTATTTCTTCATATCGTCAAGCATTAGATGTAGTCACAGAGCTCGGCGCAACCATTGTCGAAGACGTGCAATTCAAAACTTGGAACTGCAACAGTCGAAGCCAGAATCGCGAGCTAATCAAAATCTCATTCCAAGTTCTCTTCCGACAGAGTAAGCTCTATGCCGACTTCCCTGAACCACGATGCTATTATGTTAACACTTAAGCTAGAAATAGTCGAATTCCTCGACAGTTTCCAACCCGAAACCCAACCCCTCAGAAACCTGTCCGATATCATAGACTTCATCGAGAACACCGAGGACGAGCACCCAGAATATGGGGCCACGGAGTTCGCAGCAGCGCTAGCTTGTCCGTATGATAGCTCCTCGAAGGAATTCCACGAGTCTGTGGAGCTGTGTAGGAGGTTTAGCGAGGAGCTGGATGAGGTACTGGACGGCTATAATTGCGACGCTTTCATGCTCCCTTTGTCTGGGGATCTCCCAGCGCATTTCAGGGGCCATCCGCAAATCATTGTTCCCATGGGATTCGCTTCGGAGAAGATGGAGATTGAGTATACCACAGGTGGTCTCGTCAATCAAGGGCCAGGAATCCCGTAAGTTATCTCCAGAGCTTTTCTTTCTTTCTTTCTTTCTTTCTTTCCTATAATTACTCCATCACATGCGGAAACATCTATTTTGTCACGATGGATTTTAATTTTCCCCCCAATACAGTTATGGCGTGGTGTTCGTCGGCCGGAAATATAGCGAGGAACGATTACTCCAGCTTGCATATGCCTATGAGCAGAAGACACAAGTGCGAAAACAAAAACGACCTCTGTTTCTACCGAAAACTCAGTTGTCGATTTGAGATCTCAAATTTTCATCTTTCACAGAGTGAGAGTATAGCTTCATTGCTTCGAGGCTGAAGATGATATACTCGAAGGCGGGTGATGAAGACTAGTAGAATGCGATCTGGTTAATATAATATAGTTCTGAAGCTCATGACGTCTCTGATTCTTTCTCTGATTATATTATATCTATACTAGTACTAGATTCAGAAGTTCCAGATATATCAACATTTACTCCCATTTCTTAATTAGTACATAAGTAAGTCCAAACCTATTCCTCAACTACCACAGACAACTCACTCAAGAAATACCATCTAACCATACTCTACCACTTCTTTCCCCCCAAAAAACAGTGCTATCTATATAACTGATCCTCCCCTCCTCTTTCTTACTTCAAGACAACAAATACCTAAACGCACCATCTGATCACGTGAGAGATACCCATCTATCTTTCTTTGCGCGCAGGTTGATGGTGATTTAGATTCAGACATGATTAAAGATCCACTCAGTCTCTACTACGTATACTCAGAAATTTTCACTATAAGCTCATTTTACAGCAACACTCGCTAGCGTCCGGAGATTGAAATGAAGTAAGCAAGGAAGGTATCCAAATTTATGCACTTCCTTCTGCTGTATAAGTTCTAGTCTCGAATATAACGTAGTCTGGTCTACATACCAGCTCACCACCTCCCATTCCAGTCTGAGCAGTCTCCAGATGTCTAAAAAGTCAAGACAAGCAGTCTTTCTTTCAATCAATCAATCAATCGCCGCCACTTCAATACTCTAGATCATCCTATCAATCCCAGATTCCAATTAAATATCCAAGAAGTTTCTTTATTTATATCCACAAATCGAATCACAGTCAAGCAATCGATATCCGACAACCACCTCACCTCGCCTCGCCTCTATCTACCTTATCAATACCAAATCAATGAGATTATACCCCTTCCCCCCCTTCCCTTCCAAACGTACGATTTGATATCAGCCAGCATGGCCCAGCAAGCTTCTAGCCATTCCATATCCATTCCATTACCGACAACCTAACTTATCAGGTTCTCAGGGTCGTTCCACGGATAAGTAGGAATTACAAGATACCCCACGTGACACCTTACCTAAAGAGGAAGTTAAAGCCGAAACCGAAAGCCGAAGAGATCTCCTCGAAGAGATAAGAAAAATAATCCACCGGTCGGTATCATGGTACTGTATTTTTGTGGCTTTTCATTTTACTATTATCATCAAAAGCAGTAGATAGATAGATAGATAGCAAACTACTCTCGTACTTCGGACTTACATTTCCCTTCCTTTCCCTTCCTTTCCCTTCCTTTCCTTCGCTTCTCTTTCGTCAAAGCTTTACAGTACATCTCCCCCTCGGCTCCCGCCGCCTGTTCACAAATCGAATGTTTTTGACTCTTGTAGTATTGTATAGAATAGCGAAGAGGAGGAGAGAAGAGTAGAAGAGGAGAAGAAATAAACATGACATGATATGACACGATATATCGTTCCTTAATAATGGTATCAGCTTATGGTCTCGAACCTGTTCTTCAATAATACATGTAAACAAGAAATAAATTTGTTATCGATTATCGCTTTTGATACAGAAGCGAGTCCAACCAGCAAGCAGCCATTCAAAACAAAAAAAAAAAATCGCCTCTGGTCGCGCATATGATTATGAATACAGATGTTGTGTATCTCGACGATGATCCTGCATCTAGTCGTAGGCGCTTACACCTTCTCCAGCAGCTATCAATCTATCAATCAATCAATCAGCATTCCCATCCCATCCCATCCAATAATATAATTAATCGATCCCCATCCCCCATGCCCATCCCAAACTCTGATAAAAGATAGCCAGCTAGCCAGCCAACTTTCCTCTCGGCAACAATTTCAAAGCCGCATTATTATTTCCACTGGCGACGCGCACTGACTGGGGCCCTTTTTTTCATCCTTCCCTTCCCCTTCCCTTCCGCTTCCCTTTCTCCCCCCGGACAACTGTATCCTACTGGGCGGTACCAGTAATAATAATAATAATAATAATGATACTCGTCAGTAGTCTAGTTCTAGTTCTGGTTCTAGTTCTGATAGGGGCCCGGCCAGTAATTCGCTACCCGCGGCCAGTGGGGGCAGCTAACTTCGTAACGAAGTACGAAGTACATGTATCTTAGTACTCAGTCTAACATGTGTTATTATACAGTACATACATATATATGTACAGTAGTAGACTAGCCGTCTTCTAGAAACAACCCCTACCATGATCTAGATCCAAGTCTTTGCATTTATTTATTTATTTTTCGCTTGGTATTGGCATTGATATTGATTGATCCGAATAATAAACCCACCCATAACTTCGTACCGTACATACGGTGGCTGGTACAGTAAGTAGAGCGGATTATTTGCACTGCCAGACAACAGAGCTAGGGAAGGGAAAGGAAAAGGGAAGGGAAGGGGAAGCTAAGCTACTGTATTCTACACTACTGCACTATCATTGTAGGCTAAGGTAGTTACGATTATCGCCGCCACCTGCTAGGATCCGGCCGAGCTCTTATCTCTTATCACGCTGTTACTTCATCAATTCTCGAGATGATATATTTATCTACAGCCTCCCTACGCAAGCCGTTCTACGAATTTCCCTTACCTCTTGAGTTCATTCAAGGGATTAATCCTCCTCCTCCTCGTCTTCCTCCTCCTTCTCCATTCCGTGTGAGAAGCCTCCCTCCAATCCTCTCTCATCTTTTACAGTACTTCGTAATCTTCCCAGCCACGAGGCTGCGATCATGAAGAACCTCACTTCCATGCGCTACATCCCCACGGGACAGCAGCTCAAGGAGCGCTGCACCACCACGTCGGCGTGGGAATTGCCAAAGCAGAAATCGACTCTGGCGCCGGACCATGTTTGGACGAATGAGGATATGGATCCGGTGAAGATTGAGAATCAGACCTGGACCATCTGGACTTGGATGGCGTATTGGGCCACGGATACCATCAACTTGGGCACTTGGGAGACGGCTAGTTCGATTCTTGCGGTGGGGTTGAGTTGGCGTGAGGCTATTCCTGCTGTTAGTATATTTTTACTTCTTTATCTTTTATCTGTTTATTTTTCTTTATATTTCTTTTCAATTTTTTTATATTTTTGTATTTTTATCTCTTTTCTTTTTTCTTTAACCTTTCTCCAACTCGGGCGATGTAGATTCATATCGGCTTGCAATTGAATTCTCACGATGAAGCTTCCAACTTTATATCAGACCTCTCGCTTACTGTCCACCCGGCATATAGATCGTCGTGGGCACATCCTGCATTGCGATTCCTATGGTCCTCAATGGAGCCATTGGAGCCAAGCTTCATATCCCCTTCTCCGTCGCTATCCGGGCGTCTTTCGGATACCACTTTGCATACTTCGCCATTGTCAGCCGAGCCGTTCTCGCTATGTTCTGGTTGGGTATTCAGGGGGCTAATGGTGCGCAATGTATGACTATCATGATCGAGTCTATCTGGCCATCATATGGGAATATCAAGAACACCATTCCAGCAGCGCAAGGTATATCAACCAAGGGAATGATCAGGTTAGTTTCTTTTTTCCTTTTCACGATGATTAAATAAATGGTGAACAATAATGAACATTGCAATTGACTAACGTCGACTCAAGTTATTTCCTCTTCTGGATCATCCAACTCCCTCTGCTCCTCATCCCACCCACCAAACTCCGCTACCTCTTCGTCACCAAACTCATCGCCGCCCCCATCACAGCACTCGCTACCATGGCCTGGTGCGTACACAAAGCCCACGGCTCCGGTGACATCTTCGCCGCCAGAGCCACCGTCTCCGGCAGCACCAAAGCCTACCTTTTCCTCTCCTGCATGTCCTCGGTGACCGGCTCCTGGTCCACGCTGGCTTGCAACATCCCCGATTTCTCACGTTACGCTCGCTCCTCCAAGGGCCAGTACATCCAACTGCCCGTCCTCCCCATCATCTTCACGCTCTGCGCCGTCATTGGCATTGTCACGACCTCCGCCACCGAAGTCATCTACGGCGAACAAATCTGGAACCCGCTCGACATCGTCGATAAATGGCGCGCGAACGGCTCCGGCGGGCGCGCAGCCGCTTTCTTCGCTGCCACCAGCTGGTACATTGCGCAGGTGGGCACCAACATCACAGCGAACTCCATCTCAGCAGCCAACGATCTGACGGTCCTCTTCCCGCGATGGATCAACATCGAGCGCGGCTGCATCATCGCAGCCATCGTCGGCGGCTGGGTCATCGTGCCCTGGAAGATCCTCTCCTCAGCCGCCACCTTCCTCAGCTTCATGGGCGGCTACGCCGTCTTCCTCGCACCCATCGCCGGCATCCTCTGCAGCGACTACTGGCTCGTCAAGAAGCAGCACATCGACGTCCCCGCCCTCTACGATCCCCAAGGTCGCTATAGCTACAAGTACGGCACGAACTGGATCGCCGCCGTCGCCATGGTCATCTCCGTCGCGCCCAACCTCCCCGGTCTGGCCCAGAGCATCAATTCCAGCGTCAGCATCTCGGCCGGCGCCAAGCATCTCTACACCTTCGACTGGCTCTTCGGCTTCACGACGTCCATTGTCGTCTACACGGTGCTCAGTCTCTGCTTCCCGCAGAAAGTCAGCCTGGTGGAGCGCACCGTCTATGGTCCGGAGAGCATCATCGAGGGCGCGAGCGATGAGGAGTCTGGGAGGGAGCATCATCATGCGGGCAAGGATTTCGGGAATGTGGATGCGGTGGATATCGCGCAGGATTTTCATACTAGGCAGCATGAGAAACATGTTAGTGAGAAGGCTAGTCGGGAGTTGTAGTTGACGCCTCTCTTGTCTTGCTTTCTTTCTTTTTCTGCTTTCTTCTTCTTCTTCTGTCGCTTCTTCTTTCGATTTCGATGATTGATTGATTGATTGATTGATTGATTATTTAGTTAGTTAATATACCAAGCGACTTTATATATCTATCTATCTACCTACCTATCTATCTACATCCCCTTTTATTTTTTATATTTTTTTCATTTTTCCTTGCTAAAACCAAGTTACAGTAATGCTTTGAGCGTGTTTTTTTTGTCCCTGTCCCCCCGGATGAGTTGGATTGGATCGGATGCGTGATATATACGTGGGATGAGAGATGAGGAACAAGCGATTGGGGGAATACGGTGATACCCACTTACTTACTTATACTTATACTTGCACTTACACTTACACTTATACTTAAACATATATATATACTCTATTTTCGCGTTCTTCACCATCGTTTTCTGAAGTGATTATTGATGAATGTAGTGAGGAGCGGAAAAGGCGAGCTGCAATGTTGCATATATATATATAGTAGATGTAAATGCAAAATCGACGCTTTTTATTTTTCTATTTTTATCTATATTTGCTCTTAGTCAGTCTATTTGGTCTCCGTTCCTCTTACTCTTACCTTCCCTCTCTCTCTGCTAGGCTTCTGATGGATGGCAAGTGGTAAGTAGTAGCCTGGTAAGTAGTAGGTGGTGGACCAGGGGTATGCCTATAGGATATTGAAATCTTGGAATTTATATTATATAAACTTACGCATGATAAAAACCTACCGTGTCTATCTCCTCTTCTGTCTTATTCCTCCCTTTTCTATAGCATCGATACCTCAAGAGCTCTGAACTCTGAACTCCAAACTCCAAACCCACCTCGGCCTTTAATCTTCATACACACACCCCTAGGGAACTCGAGACTGACTGAGTCGGATAGATTCAACATCTTACGATCATTACACGTAACAGAGATATGCAATTTTGCATGCTATCCTCGATCGAGTAGATAAGTTATCTTAATTGCACAGTTGGATATATATATAGCGGATATTTTACTTGGCACTTGCGAATCTGCGCTTGAGAGGAAAAATGGCAGTGCTGTCGGGGTCTTTGATGTTGATGATGCTGGGATCTGGAGTTGGGAGTTGGGAGTCGGGAGTTGGGAGTTGGGAGGAGGTGGCGGGTGAGATTGTGAGGGCCGCGGGCGTGTTTGGTATATGTATGGTATGGCCATGGATGAGGTTGATATTCGTAGAGTAGGATTGGGATTGGGATTGGATGCTGGACTTGATGGACTGGAGGTGCTTTTGATTTATGTATGGCATTTGAAAAGTTGTTTACGCTAGGTTTAGCATGCATGTATGTATGTACTATATGAATATAATTATAGGTTTGGAATTAAGCATACCACGCTTGATGAGAGAAGAAGTCAAAATCCTCTGACCTGTGAGTCTCGAAAACTTTCATCTTTCCAGTCAGTAACGCACCAATTCTCAGTTTTCCAACGAGATTCCAGATTAAAAGCGCCATGCCATCCAGCTCCTCGCATCAGGCTAATTCCCTAGATATATTATATATATCTCAATCAATCAACAGCAGAGTCCAGACATCCTTTAAGCTGAGCAGTAGCCAGCAAAAGCCGCACTCACGACTGAATGGGTAGCACTAGAAGCGAGACCCTTCCTAGCCTTCCGCGGTATATATATCGAAATGAATATTTTTTCTGCGCCGAAAGGCACGCGACAAAAGCCCATAAGCAACAACAACTTTTCGACAACGTAAAATCGCCAACTGACTAACAACAAAGCCCAAAAGCGGTACAACTCGTGATATGAAAAAAATTGAAAAAATTGACTTGAATAAAAACGAAAACCCTCGTGGTCTTTCTTCTCCTGCTTCGGTGGGAGTTTGTTTTGCTATTTTTTCTTTTTCTTTTTTTGGTTTTGGTTTTGGTGTTTTTTAAAAGGTCTTACTCTGCTTTTATGAGTTCGGCTATATATATGTACTATATTGCAAAGCAATGCTAGCTATAGGTAGGGGATTTCTCTATCAAGTCTGGCCATAGGGGCACGGCTAACAATATCAAGGTACATATGCATCCATGCATACTATAGGTTTATTGTTATATTGACTTATGCTGTCTCCTTATCGTGAAAATCTTCGGTGCTGTCAGGGAACTGATGATGAAGCTGCAACGGATAATGGTTGAGAAGACGCGACAAGTGACTGACACGAGGCACGAAACTGACACGATCATGTGACTATCACATGATGCTGGCTTCGATTGCGAACTTCTTCGCCTCAACCCAACACCATCGGTGGCTATCAATGCCATCTTACCTTCATCTCCATAATTCATAACCTCATTCGCCTGATTGAATCCCACAACTCAAGCGTGCCATTCTCATCTCCTAAAGACGTCAAACGTCAAACAGAATTGACGCCAAGGAAGGGATCTGAGATATACAAAATATACCTGATCAGTACCGAGGGACATCATGGCGCTGCGCCTCCAATTTCTAAATACAGACGGGACCCCATCCGACGCCTTATACTGCCAATCCGATGACCCTCTCGTCTGGACAGAAACCATCCCCCCCTCCCAAAAGAAAACACTACGTAAACTAATTCTCGACCACCGCACCTGGGCCGCACTCCGCAAAGGCGAGCTCCAAAGCCTCTTCACGCAACTGCCCGCGCTGCGAGAACTAATCCTACCCGTGGCCGACTGGGGAGAACTGGATACCTACATCGGAACCCTACAATTCACGAAGCTGAATAAAGATCGTGTGGTGTACTTTGGCGAGGACGTGCATACGGCGCCGCTGGATCGGTTCGAGTATGATACGTGGGCGGAGTTTAGGGAGGAGTTGTTGGCGATGGGGGCGGAGGTTTTGACGCCGGGGGATTTGAGGAGGGAGGTTTCTGAGGTGGTGTTTTTGGGCTTTGCTGGGACGGCGGTTGATGGTGGGGGGAGACCGGTTGATAGTGATGGGAAGGGGCCGGTGATTACTGTTGTGGGTTGTAGGCGGGTTGAGGGGGAGAGATGAATGTGTTCGGATCTTGTTTTTATGTTAATGCAACATAAACGTTCTTACTTGTCTCGATGGCTGTTTGGATTCTGGGTTGGGTATATTGTCAACTCGAGTTGCCTTGAATTTGTCGTTGGAATCAACAGATTATCGTGACGGACAAGAGGCCAGTCACATGATATGATCAGATAGGTACTCTCCTTTCTTTTCCCTCTTGGAAGCCTTTCTCATACAATTTTCTAGATGCTCTAACACTAGAACTCTACTTGTTCATTCATATTCATTCAATTACACTTCGTTCTCAGCCATCAAGCTTCCTTCACCTGCCGTCCTCAATATTTCCCTCGAAGTCCTCGTTTCGCCTTCAAGATATTCCTCCATATCCTCAGAGCCTTCCCAATTCTCTTTACTTAACTCCCCATTTTCGAGAAGCACTCTCATCATATCAAGACGGTTCTTGCAACAGGCACATCCTCTAAGTGAGACATAGGTGGGTAGCTGTTGCGGCATAGTCTGGGATCGTCACCTGGCATCTAGCCATCATATGGGAGAGTTCTTGGCAACTAGCTAATAGATCGCAGGATATGGATAATCGAAAGAACAACGACAAGAGAGCATACCTCCCGTCTTTATCTCCTCCATCACCAGCTAAATATCCTTGGTCTTGTCCCCCAGCTGCCGGATTTCGAAAAGCAAATCCATAGCGTGGAACGCCGGCTTCTCATTCTCACAATTCAGTAGCGGGAGCAGGAGTCATATTAAGCGTCTGTTCAGAAGCTTGAAGATGACAAATAATGGAACAAGGTAAAGTAAACGTTCAGAGCTGAGAAGGTAGCAGAGACTATATGGCGAAATATATACCACGTGATCTCACGTACAAACACAGTTCTCCTCTGCTTCTCCAGATCTGGGAGCCTCTAATATAACTTCTCGGCTGACTTTCTGTTAAGTAATATCATATATTATTCTTGTATGTGCTGTAGGTATACCAACCTCCACAGCTTTCATATCACGTGTCATATATTCATCCCATACCGATTGGCCTGGCACAAGGGTAGGGTATCAAGGTATGGTCGTATCCTTTCATAACATAACTTCATATCTAATAATCTTTCACTTTCCCCGCCCTCAGATCCAATGTGTCCTGAAGCCACAGCCTAGGTCCCAGGATCACTAGCCCGAAACTTGAAAGACGGCGCTCAGTAATCCCGACCGGCCGACCATATGACAATGCCTCAACCAAGCAAGAAAAACAACAAAACGAAAAACATGCCAGATCCGTTTTTGACAAACTTCGTACACAGATCACGTCACGACGGAATCATCTCGAAATAGATTCTGTTGCACATCGCAACCCTCAGCCTTTTCCGTTGTGGAGTATCAAGCTACTGTAGAAGAATACCGTTCTCCGAGTGGGGATTGGTCAGATGCACTATGTCAGCGTGATGCGATTCCGCTGCGGGGGTGGAGGCGGGGGCGGAAGCGCGAAAAGTAGCCTGAGATGAATGGTACAGTACTGTACGTAGGAGAAGTGGGATGAACCCTTGCTTGTTTATATCTTGGAGGTTATAAGCGAGGGGTTCGATTTATGGGGTCATGGTCATGGTCATGATATTTGAATGTGCCCAGCTGGTGCCAAAGCAGAAATATAAAGCGTGGAAAGTAGTTTCAATCTAAGTAGTTGGAAGTTTTAATGGAGGAGGTGTGTTGACTGTTATAATTTCTAGTCAATATTCTGGGCAGCCAATCCACTCCCGTACGTGGTTAAATACTCAAGTTAATTCTTACTAAGTCAAAAACCTTGTCCGACGCTACAACATATTGGACTCTTGCTTCTTAACAGAGTCTGCCGGGACTACAGCTACCTAATCTGTCGTCCCCTCAAATAACAGTCAGTCCGGGAGTGTTGTAATCTACCCTTTTCGACATGACTAAGTCCTCCGAGACCATCACTACTCGTACTCAACCCATCTTCACCTCAAATGTGTCTATCATGCTAGCAACTAATCAGACCACGATTACCCCTTATCATTCCACAAGAAGGAAGCAAAATGCAAGTATAGTAACTATAGTTACTACCAAGACAATCACAACTCTGTATCATATCCTGACAAAATGATATATCCTGGACAGATTTCAAACGTAGGTTTTATCCGGCCATGTACAATCAATGACTACTAATTATCTAGTAACCTAGTACGGAAATTCCTTTCATCTGCACCGCATATTCAGGTATTCTTATGTCTTTCTTAGGTTAAGATCATTAGACATATTTTCTGTTGAATTAATGTCCTCCTGGTTCTTGAAATTATATATATATATATATGATATATATCGTTCTGGTACCTATTGATCTGAAGGCTTTTAGGTCTGATGGAGATGGTTTTCGAGGGGTCGTTTGAGAGTGGATGGTCTGTGGATATTTCGGTCTTTGGAAGGGTGCTTGTAGTTTAAGGGGATTCTTAGATATGGGGCTATTGGGGTTTAGAAAGCTTGTAATATCAGGGCTGGTGGTGAGTTTAATAGATTGTCAAGCACTATAGTGCAGCACACTTTTTAAGAAAGAAAAATATGTAGCTCTGGATATAGTATATGAAATCATTTCATCTCTTTCAACGAGCCTTTGCATTATTTCTTCATGTTTTGGTATGCTCTAGTCACTAGCATCTAGAAAATAGTTGTATCCTGTGTGCCGGTGATTCTGCATCATCAGGAAACGGGGATTCCTTGAACAGGAAATCTCTCGCTTGAGCACCGGGCCTGACTGCTCTAGCGCTCGTGCTCTAGTTCCCTTTCGCAAAGAACGACGAAACTATCGACTGTCTATATTAACTCCATCTATATGCAAATTCCACTCATCTAAAAGACTAAAACGCTAAACCATGTCAAGGAATGCACACGCCTCTCATCTAATTCGTACTTGTATCATAATGACTCCTCTTCCTGAGCAACTTGCCCTTCCAAAAGAACACCCACGGAACAGGCATCAACGCCAGCGCAACAAACGCAAAGACGCTACCAGCCCAATGCACACCCAAGGCTCGATACATCTGGATTGTGAACAGTGGAAATACGGCACCGAATGAATAACGCAAGACACCATTCGCAGCGATAGCAGATGCTCCATTCGCAGCTTGGTATACGTCGACGAGGTAGGTCGTGGCCGAGATGAAGATGGCTACGCTTCCCCATCCAAAAGGGACGCCGGCCAGCACGGGTACGATCCAATGTACATCCTCTCTCGGAGCCCAGGCGAACCAGAACAGACCGATTGGGAGCATGAATGATCCCAGTAGAGCGGCGTATAATCTATGTTCGGGGGCTGGATTGCCATTTGCTTTTCGGGAGGCTTTGGCGTATAGGGTGGCGTCGAAGATGGCGAATGAGGCGATGGCGAAGATGAAGCCCACGAGGATGCCTAGGAAGGTGAGACCGACTTCTTTTTGATTGAAGTGGTAGACGGATTGGAAGACGTAGTTGTAGGAACCGAAGAAGGAGAACATCATGGCGAAAGAGAAGCCGGTGTAGATGCTTAGGAAGGCAACGAGAGGCTGTGGTATGTTAGTCTGGGAGCAAAAGAGAAATTGACAAGCGGGATGGGATAACTTTCCTCGACAAACAACATGTGTAATGGTCGAGTGATTGCTGCACTAAGTTTAGCGAAAAGGAGGTGTGTGTCTCCTTCCTGATGTGGGGCTTTGCCAGTAATTTTCTTCTCTCGTAAATAGAGAATACGGCTCTTCAATGTCTCTTCCATGGACAGCGATATGAGAAAGACTGGGCCGCCTATGAATAGGACCACCCATTGTGAAAAGCGCCAATTGTTATGGTACTGGTCGATGATGTATGCACCGATGAGAGGACCAAGAGCTGGGCCAAGGAAAGGAGCTAAGATGAAGGATAGAGCAGCTATGCCTCTGCTCTTCTGGCTCCAGATATCTGAGATAGTCCCTAAAGGTCGTTAGATGTGCGGGCAACGATATGGCGGGCAGTATTTACCTGCACCAATTGCGAGCGGGGCCGATCCACCAATTCCAGCGAAGAGACGCATGATAATAAGTTGAGATATGTTGTTTGCTGATCCAGCGACGGCCGTAAAGATGAGGAATAACGGCATAGATACCCAGTAAACAATCCTGCGTCCATAGATCTCAGACATTGGTGCAGCTACCAAAGGTCCAAGGACAAAGCCAAATGTGTACAGCGAAAGCGGGAGCAGTGCAATTTCTCGTTCAACGTGGAAGCGTACCATGATGATTGGAATAGCCGGTGTGTAGGCTGATGTTGCGACGGTCCTGAGTTGATTAACAGACTACCCTGTGTTTAAAATGAAGCAGTACTCACAGAGCAAACCCGCACAAGCCCGTAACCATGGTGTGGAAAGCCTTCTTCCAGAAAGGCCAATTTTGGGGATTGCCTATGTCATCTGGAGAATCCCAATCTAGTTTGGCCAACGGATATCCCGCTTCAGTATCGCTTCCTGCATGTTGTGAACTGGAATCATTCTCTTCCTTGTCGTTCAGATCGGATGATGTGGAGTTCCGAGTCCGGATACCTTCTTCGAGGTCTGTTTCAGACTGCATATTGTCGTTGGATATATCCACCGATACTGTACCATGAAATAGACGGTAGTAAGGTGTCGATATTTATACAAAAAAGATAACTGAAATCCAGACTAACGAAATAAAGTGTTGGTGAGCATGTGAGAGAGAGAGAAAAAAAGGCTTAAGTTGGATACCTAACATAATATAACACGAACGATGACTCTTGTACACACAAGTGGACCAGAACTCCTTGCCCGTGTTGGTCCCAATATTAAATTCGCTTCTCGGCTCCGATATGTTGGTCGGCGACGGAGAAGGAGTGGATATGAGAGAAGAGGCTAAGATCTAGAGGCGCACCTCGCCCATACTCGAACTTTTGACAGATGAGCTGAGAAGTCGGCACAAATACGTCCCGACTAGAAAGAAACAAAAGAAAGAGCAGAAAAAGTGATTAGAAGCCAAAACAAGACTTCTGAGGTGTCCGAGGTTGGGAAGTCATCATGATCATGCATTATTGAAGCCAAACTCCCGTCCTCCATTTTAAGCCCAGACGAAGAGCAGTTGATTCATAAACGGGTCTGTCAGATGTCAATCGAAGATAAACACTCGAGAGCTTCCTTGATCTTATCAGGGATTGTTATTATCCCGGTGCACATCTCTTCCATGAAGACGGACTAACATGGTTTGCGCGGACCGAGAAAATGCGATTCCATGTTGATGGGATGTTGAAGCAGCGCCACAAAATCGATGAAATCGTTCGAGCCCAACTTGAAGCCGAGGTTCATTTATAGTCACATGAAAGAAGATCACGTGAGAAATTTAATGCGAAGCACGAGATGAGAGAGTCTGGTTCTACCGAAATAGATCCCCTTCTGACCTCCAAGTATGTGCCGAATATTGGGCCAAAGTCCTCTTTTCTGAAACAAAAGTTGATGTTATGAATTAGGAGCTCTCCATTGGCCCAGTCCATCAGTCCGTCCAAGCCCCCCAAAATGCGGCAAGTCCCGTACTCTATCATGCAACAGTGCCAACAGAAGACCACTCCAAATGTTCGACCCAACACCAACGACAAGCCATGATTATACGGTATTCCCCAGGGAATGCCTTTCGATCCAATGGCCTCCGCACTGTATGCCTATCATGCTTGCTGTCAGCGGTGAAGCCGACAGGCCTCTCGGCGACGAGAAATTTCTCACAGAAATCGAATGTTAGAGCTGCGCTGGCTGCGACCGGGACGACACCTCGATTGAGAGCTGGGTATTTCTCTGCGAATGCTATACTAGAAAGGGTACGATTGAACTCGAGCAGAGGAACTCTGACAACTGCGATACCAGCATCAGGGTCAATCGCGGTGAAAGATGAAACTTCAAAGCTCCCTTCAGCAGCAACATCAACACAAGACCTCCCTCACAGACGACGACAAGCTGCGCGTCGAGCAGCTACAGAAGCAGATCTCGTTCTGCCTGAAAACTCCTCCTCGAATCTCTCTACATCTGCGGCCAATGCCCCCTCGAATTCTATCCGACGACTAATTCCCGTTCTCCTCTCCCTCTCTAAACCCCGCCTCTCGATTCTCGTCGTCCTCACAGCCTGCGCATCCTACTCCTTATACCCCGTTCCCGAACTACTCCTCCCATCAGCAACCGATACGCCGTCGCTCTCCCCGCTCACCCTCCTCTTCCTCACCACTGGCACAACCCTGTGCGCCGCATCCGCAAATGCCTTCAACATGCTGTACGAGCCAAAATGGGACGCCATGATGTCTCGTACAAGAAACAGGCCTTTAGTACGAGGTCTCATATCTACACGCGGAGCAGCACTCTTCGCTATACTTGCAGGAATCGGCGGGACAACTGCCCTGTACTTTGGCGTTAATCCGACCGTCTCCTTCCTCGGCGCCCTCAACATCATGCTCTACGCCGGCGCTTACACGCCCCTCAAACGTATCAGCGTAGTCAATACCTGGATCGGGGCTGTCGTAGGCGGAATCCCCCCTCTCATGGGCTGGGCCGCAGCGGCAGGACAATCCGCCACGCACGGCGACTGGGAGGAGCTGCTACTCGGAGAACAGAACATTGGTGGGTGGCTCCTAGCCGGTCTTCTCGTCGCATGGCAATTCCCGCACTTCATGTCGCTCTCCTGGTCTATTCGCGAAGAGTACAAGAACGCAGGCTATAAAATGCTCTGCTGGGTCAACCCCGCCCGCAACGGACGTGTCGCGCTCCGCTACTCGCTCCTCTTCTTCCCCATCTGTATCGCGCTCTGTTACTTCAATGTAACGGAATGGAGCTTTGCTCTTGCGAGCGCACCGGTTAATATCTATCTGCTACGGGAAGCAGTCAAGTTCTGGAAGCTGGAGGGACATAAGGGGAGCGCCAGGGGCTTGTTCTGGGCTAGTGTGTGGCATTTACCTGTGGTGATGATTTTGGCTATGGTTGAGAAGAAGGGTATGTGGCAGAGGGTGTGGAGAGCTGCTATCGGGGAACCGGATTTAGATGTGGAGGACGAGGATTATCTGGATGATGATGAGGAGGAGGAGGAGGAGGTGGCTGTGTTGGGTGTGAAGGAAAGCAGTTTCAGCCATGAAGTGCGGAAAGCTGGTATCTCCTTACCTGGAAGATGAGATTGGAATGAGACGATAGCAAAATAGAAGCGGAGAATGCCCGTTGGCGACTGGGTGCTCGGCTCGGGGGTTATGTAGTAGTAGATATTGATTCGATTGTATAAGACGAAAGCATTCTTCTGTTGTTACCTATTCAAGCATTTCAAATGTATATTTTTTCTTTCGTCTCATTTCATTTCGATCCGATCCGATCTGCTCGCTAGCTAACTAGCTAGTGAAATCGCCGCAATGCAAATGCGACGGGATAAGAGACAATTAACTGTATATATACAAGGAACACTAATCTCAACATTTTCATATCTCATTATCCATCTCTTTATCAGGTCTGTTTTTCCCTTCTTCTTTCTTTCTTTCTCTCTCTCCCCACCCCCTCCCCCACTCCCACCCCCTCCCTCTTCCTCTCTTCCTCCTTCCTTCCCAAAATATCCTCCCTTCCTCTTCTCAGAGGAATAAATAGTTTTAAATGAACGTATACAGATAGTAACTGAGGAAAAAGTAGAGATACAGATAAAAGAAAAGATATAGACGATCATGATCAAGATCATGAGCAGCAAAGAAATAAATACATGTACCTGCTCGCTTTACGCCGAAACGCCTGTTTTCTATTTATCCACTTTGCAATTCCTTTTTTCCCCTTTCCTCTTCACGATGAATGAATGTAATGTGATGTGATGTGATTTCGTGTGGTTTCGTGTGCTGTGCTGTGCTGGATGTTGCATGTCGTGGGCATATTCCCAATTGCAGATGAAGTAGGTAAAGAGTGAACCTCAAATTCACATCGCATGCTTTAACGACCTCCAGGGGGGTGCCGATTAATGATTGCATCGATTCCCATATCCAAACTAGGTAACCTCGGTTGATGATGCTGCTGATGTTGATGCTGATGTTGATGCTGCTGTTGCAAGAACCTTGTGTCAGTCATCATATTTCCTCCTCCTCCCACCATACCGCTCATCCCTTGACCCATGCCACCACCGCCCATACTCCCATTGCTACCGTTCGAGTGCGAGTGGTAGTGGCCTTGGTGGTAGCCGGTGGACGAGCGATCCGAGGCGCCGTCGGCGTCATAGTCGGCCTCGAGATCGTCAGCGTACCCGGAGTCGTCGGTGTGCTGCTCGAACGCACCTGAATTGTAGGAACCTTGGGAATGCGAGGCGGCCTGCGTGGGGTCGAGAAGGCGTTCGCGACGGGCGCAAGCGCGGGCGGCGATTTGGAGGTTTTTTAGACCTTGGGACATACACTGGTTACTGTTGTTAGCTTTTGTTGACTTGTTCGTTTCTCATGTGTGATGTGAATGATATGTATAGATGTGAAAGGACAATGTGATATAAGAGGACGGAGGACAAGTACCTTCTGCTCGACGACATGCCACTTCTCGCCTGTCTGCGCTGCTAGACCTGACCAAATCTCTTTTCTCATGCCCATATAATTCTTCGCGAGGTTCTCGAGCTTCATCCCATCCCAATCATCGGCGCTTCTCCGCTCCATCAACCGTTCGTGTCTCTTACGACAGGCGTTCGGTGTCTTGGTCGGAAAGTACGCTTGCTGAATGGGAGACCAATTCATCCCTTGGGCGCGGGCAACCATGAGGGTCTGGTCGTCTTGTGGTGTCCAGGCCCCACTGGAGGGACGGATGGAGACTTGTTGGGCCGGGGGCATAGACGGGTATTGTGAGGTAGTGAGAGGATGCTGGACTGGTCCACCATTAGAAACATAGCCGGTTGGGCCTTGAGAGTAGGATTGTTGGGACATGTTGTTGTTGGTGAGGGGCCCTTGTTGTGAGTTGTAATATGTATTTGGAATGTTGCTTGTACGTTCGCTGATGGGTGCGTACTGTGTTGTTGGGGTAGTGACTGGACTGAGGCGGTAATAACCTTGACTTCTGACTGAGCGGTGACTTTTTGGCATCTCTGGAACTAAGGTGGAGCTGCGATTGATTGTGTATTGGTATGATATATTGGCGAAGAGGAAAAATTCGGATTAGGAATTCAGACACCTCGCCAGGAGGACTTTTGCGTCGTATCAAACGAATGAGGTGGGAAGGATATGAGATTGAGATATGAAACGACGATAGGAAAATCGCATCGGGGGGTATATTGGATGAATGAAAACACGGAAATAAAATGGAATTGAGGCTCTGGAGAGGAAGTAAGAAATCGGAAGGCCTGATTGAGAGGACTGGACGACCGTTCTTTATACAATCCTGCTGCGAAACATGATGCAGCAGAAGGACCCACGATGGGAGCGCCAACAAAGAAGATGTTTATAGCTTCATTGACGCCGGCGGAGCGCGAGATGACCTGATTTGAGGCCCCTCCCTACAAGATGAAACGAAACTATCTGCTTTTAGAGAGTAGTACAGTATTTCGACCCAGCCAAGTCACTTGGATGGCGGAAGAGGATTGAAAGAGTGAAACACCCAATTGCGACTCAGTAGGCGCGCCAGGACCTTCGAGTCTCGCTGGAGGATTGTTGGTAGGACGGCGGGCCATCATATTGGCTCAATGAGGTCTCCAGGCGGTTGATTCATTTCCGAAAGGAGAGAGTTTGAGGTCGGCGCGTACATGAGCTAGGAAGCGGATAAGGTGTAAAAAGAGGCGCCTGTGCTGCTAATCATGGGCGGGGAACATGGAATAGGAGGTCAAAAATAGGACGAGATGGCGATCAAGCCAAGCCAGATAAGGTAAGGCTGATCATTCATCAGCAGTTTCTCCTCCCTTTTGAGAATCGGCAATCGTCTTTTGAAACTGCAAACAAATCTCCCTTGACTAACGAGCGGGTAAATAATATGGTTGGGGTTGGTTAGGTTGGGCGCTTAACTGGCTTGAGCTCGAGGATAAGGAGCTTGAGGTCCAAATTTGACTCTCGCTAAAGACTTCGGATGACGCTAGAGTAGAGTTGAGTTGTACTCGAGTACTTCGTACTGTACAGCTGCATAAGATGGGATGGGTTGTGGGTTGGCTCTGCGTTCATCTGAGTCTGAAGACTGTTTCGAACAATTTGAGTGTGCGAGTAGCCGCGAATATGTTGGATGACTAATGATGTTGTTCACCATGTCACGACAGTAGTTGTTGTCGCCTCGAGTCGAGTTCTGCGCTTAAGGTCAGATCTGGATTTCCAACACACAACATGAAAGGAGCAACAAAGGTATCATGACCGTGAGACTTCCGTGATGCAGAACTGTGTCAGATGTGTCACCTCACTGTATCAGCTGATAGCCGACGTGACGTTCTGTGTTGTTGTTCTCACTCAACACAAAGGATTCCACTCTCGTCTTCAAGCTTCATATTTAACCTTCCTGATTAAAGCTAGAATCAAAGATGGATCTTTTCAGTACCGCTTTCTAGACTGTTAGGGCTCTATCGAAAGTACTGTAGCGGGCCAGAATCTGTTGAGCCGTGGTCGCCTTTAACCTTGAATCAATCACGTTTCGATCGGCTACAGTAGCGACCTGGGAGCAAAGACCCGCCTCCACAGCGACCAACCTTCTTCAAACATCAATCATAAATCTCGACCTCGACTTACGGGCCGCCCCTTATCCCGCCCCCGCCCTCCGCTTTGTTTCAATGTGCGAGATATGATTACTATTGTTGCTCCACTCCTCTCCCGGGACAAAGGATCATCGACGCAGTTTACTGCAGCATCGAGCCAGTCAATTGCAATCAGGGCGTGCAAGTGGAGAATATCACCGAGCTCTATTCAGCCTGAATCTCTGGGCTCGCATCCTTCGTTTACTGTACCCCAGCAGGGTAAGATGCGGAGACTCCAGCATCTTCACGCCCCACTGATTGGGGGACGAACCGCCGTTGTAGATCCCCCGGATGCCGACTACAGTATAGAATCGAATCCGTCAAGGGCCGTAATGTTTATCGAAACATGACAGGCTAGATCCCAAAATTATTCTTCGTAGGCTCACTCTGTTGGGTCAATGTCCACGCACAATAGGTGTGCAGGTATTTGATCCGACTGGGCAATGCCTCATGATTACAAACTTCCCGTCATCCTTAGTCTTCGATGTTATGATCCGATTAGTTAATCGCCCCAAGGACGGTTCGATCGCCATCTTGTCTCAAATATCCCCAATTTATCCGGGCCTGACACGTTCATATTTCAGCGAAGAAGTCCTTCTCTGTACATCATACTGGCTCACTTTGTAGAGGCACCATACACGCTAGACACCGCTGCTGTGTACTCGGTACTTGGAGGTGCTGTATTGGCCATGGGTAGCTGCTAAGATATGCAGAGATCACCTGGGCTACTCGTCTCCTCGTAGGATCCCACTCATCTGAGAGATATCCCTCCCCGCGAGTGACCTCCGTTCTTTACCCGGGAAAAAAATTGATTTATCCGGAGCTGTAAATGGATAGCTTGAGCTAAGCTGCGCTCATCTCCTCACTTACTGCGTCAGTCTGCGTGTTATAATGCTTGTTCCGTCCGCACAATAATTTGGCCTTGGCTTTTCTGCAGGTTCTCCATGATCTTTTTTGGGAGCTTCTTCGTCTTGAAACTTATCTGTCAAGGTAAAAGTCCATACACCTAGTAGGGTTAAAAGCAAAATGGTTGCTACCTCTGGTCCCGGTGGCATCTATGATGCAGCACTGCTTCGTCGTCAGGCTCTGATGGGCAGTAGTGGGCCTGCTGCCTTGATCAAGAATCGGAGGGTGTTCATGATTGCCATGTTTGCTTGCATTGGCGGTCTTCTTTATGGTTTGTTCATCATTTAGCAGATTGATTTCTCACTAACGAGTGTTAGGTTACAACCAAGGTGTTTTTTCAGGCATTCTTGTCATGAACTCATTCAAGAAACATATGGGGGATTACGCTTCGGACCTCCCACAACATCAAAGCAAGAAAGGGTGGCTCACTTCGATCCTGGAGCTTGGTGCCTGGCTCGGTGCACTCTTGTCTGGATTTGTGGCAGAGGCGGCATCCAGGAAATATGCGATCTTGATAGCTACCGGTGTTTTCATAATTGGTGTAGTGATACAGGCGACTTCAATTTCAGCGGGTCACAGTACTATTCTTGGTGGCCGATTTGTTACGTGGGCACCTCACCTTCTTCTGCTCTATCACAGATACTAATAAGCCTAGCGGTATGGGGGTTGGCTCACTCTCCATGGTTGTACCCATGTACAACGCAGAAGTAGCGCCACCCGAAGTTCGTGGATCCCTAATTGCTCTCCAGCAGTTGGCGATTTGTTTTGGCATCATGATATCTTTTTGGATCAACTATGGTACAAATTACATTGGAGGCACCGGCGACAGCCAGAAAGACTCCGCCTGGCTCGTTCCCATCTGTCTACAGCTCCTTCCCGCCGCAGTTCTCTTCGTTGGAATATTGCTCATGCCCTTTTCACCTAGATGGCTCGTGCATCACAGCCGTGAAGATGAGGCTCGCAAGGTTCTCGCGACTCTTCGTGACCTTCCCTCAGACCATGAACTTGTCGAACTCGAGTTTCTCGAAATCAAGGCCCAATCTCTGTTTGAAAAGCGTACTGTGGCAGAACACTGGCCGCATCTTCGGGTCCTCACCACATGGAACGTCTTCAAGCTTCAATTTGTTGCTATCGGGTCCTTATTCCGTACCAAAGCGATGTTCAAGCGTGTCATTGTTGCAACTGTCACTATGTTTTTCCAACAGTGGACCGGAATTAATGCTATTCTTTACTATGCACCTACCATATTCAAGAGTCTAGGTCTATCTGGCAACACGATTTCACTCCTCGCAACCGGTGTAGTCGGTATTGTCATGGTCGCTGCCACCATACCCTCGGTACTCTACATCGACAAACTCGGTCGGAAGCCTGTTTTGACCGTCGGTGCTATAGGTATGGCGAGTTGCCACATTATCATCGCCGCCATCGTTGCAAGCTACCGCGACTCATGGCCAGAACACAAAGCAGCAGGCTGGGCAGCAGTAGTCATGGTTTGGCTTTTTGTTATCCACTTCGGGTACAGCTGGGGCCCCTGTGCATGGATTATTGTCGCTGAGATCTGGCCACTCTCCAACCGTCCGTATGGTATTGCACTCGGTGCTTCCTCTAACTGGATGAATAACTTCATCGTCGGACAAGCAAGTCCCCTTCCCACCTCCCACTTGCTAATACTAACATCCTTCAGGTCACACCCGATATGATCTCTGGTATCTCCTATGGCACATACCTCCTTTTTGGTTTCCTCACACTTATCGGTGCTGGATTCATTTGGTTCTTTGTCCCTGAAACGAAACGCCTGACATTAGAGGAAATGGATATCATTTTCGGAAGTGAGGGCACGGCACAAGCAGACTTTGAGCGCATGGAAGAAATCAATAGGGAGATCGGGCTGGATGCGATCTTAAGGGCGACGAGAGAGCCTGGTGCTGTGAGGGCTGACACGCCAGATGAGAAGGAGAAGAAGGAAATTGTCCATCATGAGGACCCTAAAGACGTGAACAATTTGTAGTGTAATAGTAGCGCCTCAGTTCTTATGACTTGGAGTTAATTGATGTTTGGATTTCTGGGCAGCGATTGACTGAAGCCTATCTCGGATGGAAGGATGAAATATACCACGTACTGTTAGGAGTGGGTGGCTCTACCCATGGACCACAGCCATCGACTACTCAGTCACTACTTTCTCCAGTACTACCAATTATTAATAGAGAGCTTCAACATCTTAGTATGGAGACTCTCTTTAATACGAAGCAGCATGATAAGAAAAAAAGGTTGGGCGCATGGCTGACCAGCATCACATGCTTACCGTATTACTTCTCAGTCATTCGACAATTCCAGATTAGCGGGGTTCCGGCACTAGTATACAGTAGGAGCAATCATTGACATCTCTTTTTTCTGCGCCGTTCAGCATGAGTATGAGCATTTTGACAAAGACAAGATAGGATTAGATATGTTCCGGATCTTGATTAAGTATTGGATCTCAGGCTTCTACGCGTGAATAATATAATGATTGATGATATCAGGGCGAAACTCGAAGTCGTTATTGCGCGAAAAGGGTGGAGGGTGATGATGATTACTGTCTTGAGGGGGAGAGATAGAGATCAGGAAATACACTGATAGATACGAGAGTGATAGAGTCTAATAAGGTCAGATGTTGGCCTTTTATGCACTTGATGTTACGCTGCTTGCCATACCGAGGTGTTTGAGGGCTTGGATAAGATATGTACGAAGTATGCTATTAATGTATGGTTCGTTGAGGCGAGCTTTTAGAGAAACAATTCCTATAAGAATTGCTGATTGTTGTCTTGTCACTGACTCGTGAAATTCAATGGTGTTGTCAAAAGAAGCGTAGGTTTGGCCGGGCCGGTACGAAGTACAGTACAGTACCTGTACATATGCGAAGTAGCGAGAGTCAGGAAGCCGGACTGTGGGGAAAGCTTGCCTTGAGCGTGCCGAACAACAAACAAATTCAACATCTGCAACAAGCCACACCCGGATCCGTAAGCAAACACCCTCATATCCAGCAGCTGGGTATGCGGGGATAGCATCATCACAATGCCATTCTGATCCTCTGAAACACCTGCGCTGCAACATGTCTCTCGTCCCCTACTCCTCTCGCGATAGTCGCGAGATTGTCCTGTAAGTATGAACCTGATTTATTCTCAATCCCAGAATCATCGTCTCCCTCTCGCATACGCTCAATGCAGAGAGACGACGGACCACAACGCTGACTGATATCTTTCTAGCCGTCACAATGATGCTATTGTCATCCGCGACCCTCGAACGAGACAGCTCATCCTACGAGGAGCAACCCCCGCCTTCTCCAATTGCCCAACATGCCACCGACCCTTCCGATCCTCCTCTCCAGAAAGACAGCCCTCGCCACATCGATCGACCCCATTTATTAGTCCTGAATACTTTCGCATGCTACAGTCGGCACACGACGGTGACGAGGAGCACAGTCCTCCATCAAGTCCAATCCGAAGACTCGTCCAACCTGCCTTTCCCTCTGCCGCCAGCAATACTGGGGGTTCAGCGGTGTTAGATGCCGAATTTGTGACAAGCACACCGGCTATACAGACTGGCCACAGTATTAAGAAAGAGGCGTTTAGTCCGAATTACTTTCAGAGGTTCTTCATTGAGGAAAAGGAGCTCGGAAGGGGTGGCAAGGGTGTGGTACTGTTGGTGAGACATGAATTGGACAGTGTCTCTTTGGGTATGTCTACTGGGAATCTTGGATACATGATGTACTGATGGAGTCAGGCCAATTCGCCTGCAAGAGAGTTCCAGTCGGAGATGATCATGCCTGGCTTGAGAAAGGTATGCTCCTGTGGACTATGTATTTCGACATGGCTGATGTCAGTAGTTCTCATTGAAGTACAACTTCTCCAGGGTCTGTCACATCCGAATCTCGTATCCTATCGGCATGTTTGGTTGGAAGATGTCAAACTCAACCGATTCAGCCCATCAGTGCCTTGTGCTTTCATTCTACAGCAGTACTGCAATTCGGGGGATTTGCTGCATTACATCATTGGCCCTTCCCTTCCCAGGAAGAGCACAAAGGAACAATTGAAAGAGCAAATGCGGAGAAGATCAAGAGGACAAGCGGAACGACCAGATCTGAGATCTTCCCAGCGGAAGCTATCTTTTGAAGAGATTTACTCGTTTTTCAAGGATATCACATCCGGATTGGCACACCTCCATGCGTCAAACTACATCCATCGAGATCTTAAACCAAGCAACTGCTTGCTCCACAAGGATGGGAACGAGTTTCGATGTCTCATCAGCGACTTTGGGGAAGTCCAAGCAGAGAACGTAGTACGTAAGTCAACGGGTTCAACTGGGACGATATCATACTGCGCCCCTGAAGTCTTGAAGCAAGATGAATTCGGACATTACGGTAATTTCACGACCAAGTCTGATATCTTCAGTTTGGGGATGATTCTCTATTTCATGTGCTTTGGTCGATTGCCGTATAAGAGTGCAGATAGCATCCAGGAAGAGTTTGAAGATATGGATATGCTGCGGGCAGAGATTAGCGGTTGGTCTGGCTTTATTGACGAACGACGCGAGAGGCCCGAGTTGCCCAATCAGCTTTATGATTTTTTGAAGCGACTACTCGCATTAGATCCCAACGAGAGACCCAGCGCCAATGATATCCTCACCGCAGTTCGTACCGAGAAAGGCCTGGAAAGCCCTTCGCGGACGAGGAACGGGAGTAGCGCGGGCCTTGGTGGCCGGATCGTTCAGTCGCTTGACTCCCCGATGCGACCAGGTACACCAGTCAGCGGTATAGTTCTCCCACCCGATTTTAAATTTCCTTTCTCATGGCGAACAGAACCCATCAAGCGTGTGCGCTCAAGTGCTTATATCGAAGATGCTTCCGAGATTTCGTCGCCGATGCCTTCACCAAGTTCACAGCTCGTGCCTGATCTCAAATCGAACTCTCGCCCTGCAAGCACACACCGCAATGAGTCGCCGCCACTGAATCTGCGAACGCCGCTATTGATGCCACCTCCGTCAACGGCCATGTCAAGATTCCACCATCAGCTATCCATTCATAGACACTACGCAGATGCGTGGGTTCGTCGGAATCAACAAGTCCTGCAGCTCTTCCTCAAACTAGGCATATTTTTGGTCAAACTGTACAGTATCACGAGACCATGTACACCACTGGGTGCGAGAGAGGTCGTCATGTGGCCGTTGATGTTCTTGGCTGGGTTAGAATTGGCATCGGGGACACAGGTGGGATGGGTAACTCTAGCACTTCTAACAGCACATTTCCTCGTTTTAGGCGTAACGATGCGATTTGGTGGTGGTTTATGCGTGAGAGACCGAGCCGCTTGGGGTGAATGGGCAGATTGAAGGGCGGGAATTGGTGAAAGTGAAACCGGAGGTTGCCTGATTTTTGATCTAGATGATGGATTTATGATTGGGCTTTGGGGGGGGGGAGTTTCCAGCGGTGCATTGGGACGGTTTCTAGGGGAGTCGGTACTGTAATCATCTTTTCCTAGCACTCAGATCTTGGAATAGGGGCGTATCATAACTGGCATGGCATAACACGAGAAGTGGAAGTGGAAGGGTAATGGCTGGTGCTTTTTTGGAGGGAGGAAGGGAAGGAAGGAGGTTGATCACGTATCCCCTCCTCCTCCTCAATGATAGATTTGAATCCTCGCACTTCTCCATCTCTCCTTTTCGATCCTTCTCTGACGTGTAGAGCTCAAGTATCTCCAGTCTCAATACCAACACGGCAACCTGCAGCCAGCCCACGAGTATAAGTGTGAGTGTAAGTAAATGAGATCAGATCATCATGCACATAGAAAATTAATAAATAAAAATATAAGCTAGGCCTAAGCTACTACTATATAAGCTCAGTAGCTTGTTATACCTATTATTTGTTGTTGTACTTGTTGTTGTACTTGTACACTTGTATTTGTACCTGTCTGTGCCTGTATCTGTCTGTGCCTGTATCTGTACGGCGCTAGGTAACTTGCATGATCGATATTTTTTTTTTCGGGAATCGAGATGGGATGGGATGGGATGCACACTGGGTTCCGGGGATATGGTTGTTGGTGTTTTTTTATTTTTATTTTTATTTTTTTTTGAGGGGGGGTTGGGAAGGAGGTGAAGGAGGGGTTTTTTTTTTTCGTATATTGACGAATATTATATGTAATGTTATGCATATACAGTACAGTAATCGTACTTTGCGTATAGTGTGCTGAAATGGAATGGAATGGTATGGTATGGTGTATTGGTATGTTAATGGGGAAAGGTGAGGAAAGGAGTTGGATTTGATAATGATTATGTGTGTATGTATGTGTAAGGGGCAAGGAGGAGGAAAATTATTTGAGATGAAATAGATAGATAGAGAGGAGAGGCACTAGGTAGTAGAGTATCCTCGGTTTGGTGGGGGGTTTTTTATTTTTTTAGGTTGGAAGATTGATATTTGTTATTTGTTTGGTTGTGTTGTTTGTTGTGTTGTGTTGTTTGCGTGAGTGAGTAAGTGAGTTAGTGGGTGCGTGAGTGAGTGAGTAAGTGAGTGAAGCATCCTATTGTTTATAATACAGTATTGTATCCTGCGCAAGTGGTTCTAGTAGTCACTGTGGTGCTTAGTCACATACAGTACTGTAGTGTAGTGTGTCGAGTGACAGAGATGCGATATGAGACGATATGAGATGCAATAAAAGGGAATTAAGTAATATGAATATTTCGATGCTTTTTACTGTAGTAAAATATTGCTATGCGATTCAATTATTATTTATTATTCAGTTAGTAAAAATCACCTTATCCTCTCTCTCTCTCTCTCTCTCTCATACCACACACATATACACAGCAATGCCCAAAAAAGCAAAAGAAGAAAAAAAGGCGTTACATGTATCAAAACACGGCTTACTATTCTATCCCATCCTATCCCCTCTCAGCTCTCCAACAACAAAAAAAAAAAAAAAGAATTGAAAGGAAATGAAAATCARAAATTGGCCAAAAAAAAAAAAAAAAAAAAACTCCTCTCTTCTTATCTCTCCATGACAAAACCTCGAGATAATTTCGCTGAAAACACTAAGCCCAGTATAGAAGGTGCTTGCTTGCTTGCCTGCATCCAAAGATGGGGGAAGAGGAAGGGACAAGCTTTTGCCAGGGAAAAAACCAAAGCCTTTGCCGCGATACAGTCTTGGCTTGGGATTTCAGATCTTCTGGGGGGGCTGTACATGTAATAATATGTATTATATATTTATATAATAGCTGGATACTGATATATCTTATCTTTCTCTTATTTATGATCTGTCGCTCTTCTTTTTCTTTTCTCGCCGCGGCCCGTTTTTCATCGGCTTGGAAGGGATTGATGGAGATTGATTGATAGATAGATAAAACATTTCGTTATCTGAATTACTTCACTTTATTTCAGTGTTCACAGGTGGAGTATTTTACAGTAGTAAGAGGGGGGAAAGAAAAGGCCCTTTTTGCTCCGATCGCAATCGTGACAAGCTCCTCTTTCGAAGCTTTTATTATGGGGTAGCTGTAGCTTGGTACTGTACAGTAGCTTGGTACAGGGGAGGAGAGACGCACAAGCACAAGCACACGACATGCGTTCGGGTCCGGGATGAATTGGCGAATAATATAACGAGATCATGTCAACAATGGGGGGAGGGAAAGGATAAGGACAAGGATTGAGGGACTTATCTCTTGATGACATACTGTATTATTATTATTATTCAGGAACACAAACAAGTTAACGAACCATGGTACTGTAGCTGCAGCTGGAAGTTTTCTTGGGATTTAATAATTAATCCAAGTAGCTCTGTTCCGCAGCTTGCCGGTATAGTACAGTAAGTACTGTATACATATCGTCATCCCTCGCTTCGATGGGTCTCGACTATCGATAAGGACAAACACAAACACAAGCACAACATGAAGAACAACAATAATCAATCCCAATGTCGTGCCACCACCATCATCATCGAGATCCAATGCACGAGTGATATACCCAGGATAGCGGACCGGTACAGGACAGTACTGTAGTAGCCCAAGGAGCAGAACGAACGTACTACAGCGACAATCTAATCTCACCTCTTCCATTTCTTCCTTATCCGGGGAGATTCTTAGTTGTTTACTTGACTGTACAAGCTCGCTCACTACTCTGTTCAGCTGCCTGGTGGCTTCTCCCGGGGACGGCATGGGATGGGATGGGATAGGATAGGGGATCTATTCCTAGCTAGCTAGCAGCAGGCTATCGGCGACCACCGAAGTCTTCTTTCTTCGGAGGGCCGGGATGAGGCTGAAGGGTTAATGGCTGATGGCTGATGTTATCTGTATCTGTATCTGTATCTGTATCTGGGTATTAACCGTCTTTTTAGATGGTGAGTAATTGACTCCACTACTAGACTATACAGTGCTAGACTATAGTATCGCGCTTACCCTACTTGTAGGTACACAGATACAGTACCTGTACTATACTACTATACTATACTGTATATAGAAAATGCAGGCACGACAATCAATTGCCCTTTCCAGCTGGACCTTCACCTTTGGATGTCGGTCGATGCATCTCGGGTTCTCCACATTTCGATCTCCACATAAGAAATACTGCTTCCGCTGGGATTTATTATTATTGACTTTGACTTTGGTCTTTCTTTCCTTGTTCCCTGTTAATCAATAATAATATCCCACTTCTTGTCACTCGTCAATCTTCACTACTCTCTACTACTACTGTCACTGTCACTTTTCACTGTTCAATCTTCACTCTCCACTTACCAAATACCCACTCTCAATTCTCCACTCTCCACTCTCCACGCTCCTTTCTCGAAGCTTATCTAGAGCTTCGACAGCTTCAAAACCTGCCTCTTCCTCTTTCTCTTTTTTTTCTTTTCCACCTTCTTCACTCCTCCTCTCAGCAACTGTCTGCTCTTCCATCTCCGGCCGCTTCTCACCACACCCGTACATCACTCTTTACCGTTTGATCGAGTGCTCCTAGGAGGTATTCAGCATGAGAGGAACCTTCTTGGCCAGTGCCCTCATGGGCGCTGCTGCTTTTGTCGCTGCTAAACCACTCGAGAAGAGAGTCGAGGTTGGCTCCAGGGTCGTCACGGTCATCTACAAGAACGCTGATGTGATCACGCCCAAAGTCTTCATCATCTCTATGGTACGTGACATTTCCAACATATCTGCAAGAAGAAGCTCCCTAACAGCAAGCACAGTTCTCCCCAGAAGCAGCAATCTGGTACACTAATGCCAACACTACTGGTTCGATCGGTAATCTCCTCGCCAAGAATATCACCATTCCCGGCCTGTCCCCTCTCTTCCCCGACGTCCACTGCTTGAAGGATGGCTCGGTCTGCCAGCTCACCACTGGCGAGTCCGAGATCAACGCAGCGACGACCATTACTGCCCTCATGCTCACCCCGCTCTTCGACCTCAAGAAGACCTACTTCTTGATTGCCGGTATTGCTGGAATCAACCCCAAGCAAGGCACCCTCGGAGATGTTGCATTCTCCAAGTACGCCATCCAAGTTGCTCTGCAATATGAGTTCGATGCCCGTGAGATCCCCGAGAACTACAGCACCGGTTACATCCCCCAAGGCTCTGAATCGCCAGACCAGTACCCCCAGAGCATCTATGGCACCGAAGTCTTCGAGGTGAACGAAGCCCTGCGCGACATCGCCGCCAAGTTCGCCAGCACAGCCAAGCTCAACGACAGCAGCACCGCCATCGCCTACCGCACCAACTTTGCCGGCGACAGCGTCTATGCCGCCGCCACTAGATCCCCCAGCATCATCAAGTGCGATACTGCGACCTCTGACGTCTACTTCAGCGGTGCTCTCCTCGGCGAAGCCTTCGAGAACACGACCCGCCTCTTCACCAACGGCTCTGGAGTCTACTGCATGACTGCGCAAGAAGACAATGCTACCCTCGAAGCTATGATTCGTGCCGCAGTCTTCAAGACCATCGACTTTGCACGCATCATCATCCTGCGCACAGCCTCGGATTTCGATCGCCAGTATCCCGGACAGTCCGTTGAGAACAACCTTTTCTACGCCACCCAAGGTGGTTTCAAGCCTGCGATTGCGAACATCTACCTTGCCGGAACCCCCGTCATCAAGGGCATTCTCAGTGGCTGGAAGAAGACGTTTGAGAAGGGTGTCAAGCCAAAGAACTACATTGGAGACATCTTTGGCACCATTGGTGGTAAGCCAGATTTTGGACCAGGCTCAGTATTTGACCCCGCGGTCGGAGAGGTTGCGAAGAGAGCTGAGGTGGAGGATCGCATGAGCATGTACCAGTCGAGAGCGACGGTGAAGGGCAAGCTTGGTGCGGAGGTTGCTAGAAGAGCTAATGGTGCGAGCGAGTTGTAATGATGGGAGCCCGAGGAGTGGGTGTTGGTCATTGGACGGTGTGGTATTTTTACGTTGAATTTCGGCGGTCATCTGAGGGAATAATTTTTATGTCTTTGGTATTGGCGAAAAGTATAGCGGGAATCGCTGCTGATGTGTATATATGGCGGGGGGAGGGGTGGGATTGTGGGTTGAGGGGTGGTATTTCTACGATATATTATTCTTCTCGCTTTGGGGGGGTGGTTATGTGGCATGAGCGGAAAGCGTTGTTTTTCGGTGGTCTGTAGGAGAGTAGGATGAGGGATGGGGATTATATTATGCCAGGACTATGAAGGAGTAGTGTGGTAGTCGAGGGTCTTGGATGAATGGTATCATTCAGATACACATATCATAGATCCTGAGGGTTATAAATCATAACTACGAATTGCTCAATAATGACTCATGGTTCTACACGACTCTCTTTCTATATCTAGATTCCTACCTTTTTCCTCTTCTCCACACTAACGTACCCATGATCATCTCATCTCATCTCATCCAGGACCAATTAATATCCAATTACAATACATTACAATACATCACCATTCCAGCATAGCTACTACATATATATATGCATATAACCAGATTGTATTATATATAGGATGTTATTCTGGATTTTAGATCTGCTGAAGAGCTGGAGAGCTAGAAAAATTCAGAACTGTATTTATATAAGTATGTACTGGGTCGATCGTGTGAGAGGTTTTATATGGTGGGGTAGGGAGAGTGGGGGAAGGTGGGGTGGGGTGTAGTATATCACCTTACTATAGCTACAGCTCTAGCTGCTGCTGCACCACTATAAATACGAAATACTATCTATTACATACATTGTTCAGCAAGTATCCCTTTCCGAAGGGATTCACGTAGAGGCAGGTATGGGAGAACAGTATATTCACAAGCTATACAGGTCTAAGCACAGACCATCTAACTAGCTCTATTGGTGCCTTACGTGACAGGCAACGAGTATGACACTGAACCCTTATTTATTCAACATACATATACATATACACCCACCGTACCCACTCATCTAAAGAACCAATATATACTGTATACAACATATAAGAAAGACTAGCGAACGATCCAGTCTCTTTGGATATCGTGATATTATATATTGATGTTATATTTTTACTATGTGTGTATATAAATAAAAGTGTTTAGTTGGATGAGATTGGGTTAGGAGTAGGTTAGTATTGGTACGGTGTTGGTGTTGGGAAAGAGTTGGTGTGGATCTTTTGGTTTGGATGGGATTTAATGGGATTGGTTTGGATGTTGAATTCGTATAGAGAAGGGGATGGAAGGGAAGGGGATGGAAGGGAAGGGAATGGAAGGGAAGGGGAGGAAAGGGAAGGGAAGGAATTTAGGATGCTACTATCTATATCTATAGCAAGTAGAATTATTATATTATACTCTATGATTCACATTAATCCCCCTTGAAAATATATCCCAAGCTGGGTAATTGCTCTATCATGCTTTTCACCTAGAAAACTTGACTTGGTATAAAGCTTTTTTTGAGGGGGGGGGGGGGAATTGTTATTATTTAGTTATTATAGTATTAATATATAACTTAAGTTATATGATTTTGTGTTCTGCTACTATACAGTATCGCTTACAGTTTTGTACTATAGCTAGTGTTGGATTCACAGGTGTATATACAAAAGCTTCTGGTTATCCTAAAGTCGTGTATAATCTGATTGAGTTGTTGGTAGTTGGTTGACCTCCATGGAAG
>QYAL01000095.1:142774-178120 GCA_003988805.1 Ploettnerulaceae sp. D365 | reverse complement strand
TAAGACAAGAGGAAAGAAAGGTATTGTACAAAAGGATTCCTCTTTGTGCTTGCTAGTGCCAAGCCTTTCTAACCCCTTTTGTCCTAGCGCCCGGGTCACTTGCTTCACAGTCCTCTCTGTCCTATATGATCCGTAACAATAGCAAAGTTAAAGGAATAATTATCATATATTAATATTTGATAAGGTTTATTACAAAATACGATACGTTAGCGTTATTAACCGAAGAATCACGCCGAACCGAAGAATAGCTGTATCTTATTAGACAGGTGAAGTGATATGTTTGATTAAAGTAGACCTATGGAAAAATACATCGGTGTCTTCCCTTTCCTTGGGGGTATATGGATTAATTTATAGGGTTGTTTGGGTTTGTTTGGATATTGAGATGTACTTTTTGTATATATCTATATATAAGCGTTGGTTCTTGGATTAAGGGTGGGGGGTTTTGTTGGTTTTGTTGGTTTTGTTTTTGTATGGTTGGGTTGGATTGAGTTGGGTAGGGGGGAAGGGGGAAGGGGGCATTTAGCAAGTAATAAAAACAGTAATATTACAGTATGAATATGTTTTGAAATAAGCTTATGTATCCTGCCCCCTATCAACATCACTTATCTAGACATGCCATACCATACCATACCATACCCTAGCTCGATGCGCCTCACCGATTCTATTCGGTGACAGCGAATCTTCGCCTTCTTGAACATAACATCCAACGATGTTCCCTCCCCCCCTGCTCCTTTGCTAATGCGAAAGAATATCGGTGCGACTGTCCCAAGACTTGGGGTCACTGATGGTTCGCGGGGCGAGGCGGGTCGCACCTCTAGTTTCAGTACATACTGTATACTTCGTACTCAAGTACATGTACAGGATCCCTGCAGACCAATAACCTTTTTTTTCTTTCTCTTTTCTTTTCTTTTCTTTTCTTTTCCCCGCCCATGTACGTGGGAACGACGTGTACACCTTCATGGTTTCTCTTGCTCTCTTCTGGACCACCCCCCAAGAAATACCCGCGGCTAAATGATACAGTATCGCGGTACACGACCTCCTGGATGGGAGTGAGGGAGCCTAAGTCTGATGTTGATCTGATTCATGCCCGCGCCGACGGGTGCTCCGTCTACTGTACATTACTGTACTGGCACCATCTATCTGCGCTCACAGTACGATGAAGTTATGTGCATATACTGTACGTCGAAATACTGCCAGAATCATCGAATGCTTTATTTCCAGCTGCATCTTGATTGTCCAATTGCGCATTCAAAGGAGAGCTTGCATATGCATGCAGTCCATGGTCATTGTCATTTTCCTCATTGGAAAACAAATTGATTGATGAGATAGTGATATGTGACGTGGAGATGAGTGGGATTGGCTTTCGCAGCTTTCCTCTCACAAGCCTCATTCGCACAGCCTCACGCACAACCAACAGGTTACTCTGCAGGAGGTGTAGCCAGTTAAGCTCAACCTTGGCCCAAGCCAAACCACGCCAATAATATGTAAGCTCTGCATGGTACTCGGTGAGCCTGTAGCCTCATAGCCTTTTCTACGTCTGGCTCTAAGGCCCATCCGGGTGCGGTAACATGAAGCCAGTGCTACAGTGCATTCAGTGAAAGAGTCACGCAAGTCAGCAGCTAAGCGGATCCATGAAAAAGAGCTGAGAGTGACTCTCTGACCCGGTACATGTTTGCCTTGTGAGTCAGGCGGGCCTAGGTTGATGCAAGGCAGATGCGAACATGCAGCTTGCATCGTATCCATTGGATATATATATATATCTAGCCTCCGAGGCAGTTAACGGGCATAACTTTCGTTGTATCACCTCTCCTTGTTTTTGTGATTGGGTTCGATTAGAATTGAATCCATGGTACATGCATTCCCCTTATATTCAACTACTTCCCCTCATCTACTTGTGGACCGAGACTTCGTGTCTCCAGACTCTCCACTTGACCGCCATCATGGATCAAACCTGTAATAGAACGCTCCCCCCAGGCCTCAATTCAATCCCTTCAGCGACTCAACTGCCAGAGATGGACATCAATCCGCAAACTGCCTTGATCGATGTCTTTTTCCCTGGCTTCTCGCTGTTCTCCTCGGCTATTTTCAAATATCTCCACATTGACCTCACTATCTACTTTCCTGCCATCATCATCCTGGGGCTTCTCGCATTTGCCTCGCAGTATATTAAGACATGGATATGGGAGTCTGCAAATCAGTATTTCATGTCGACCGTGGATATCAGAGTCGATGATGAGATGTAAGTCATCCATCCGCTCTCCAGGAAACCAGGCTGCGATTGCCTTCACACAAATCCATTCACACCTCCCATTAATATTACACCGCCTTGAGTTATCTTGCTGACTTGTCACCTTGTAGGTATAACATGGTTATGGCGTGGATAGCAAGTCAGAAATTTGCTCAGAAATCCCGACGCTTCGTGGCCAACACAAATCTCAATAGTCGAACGTGGTTTCTCTGGCGATCATGGCATGACGAGGACGATGAAGATGATGGAGGTGTCACATTTGATGAGGAGGGAAACCCCATCTCCACGATCAACAAGAAGAAACAAAAGAAGATTCGCTTCACGCCCTCGTTCGGCTCCCATTACTTCTGGTACCAGAAACGCCTCTTGATCTTCCGCCGCTCTCAGGACCGCCTGCAGAACTCGTGGGGACCAGCTAGTGAACGCGAGGAGATTTCGGTAGCAAGTTTCGGAAGAGATCCCGCAATATTGAAGGAGTTGCTGGATGAGTGCCGGCAGGCCTTTGCAAAGATTGATATAAATCGCACCATCATTTACCGCGGCGGTCTCAAAAGTGGAACGGCGGAGCCTGAGTGGACTCGTTGTGCCTCTCGAGTATCCAGGCCCTTCTCTACGGTGGTTCTGGATGAGGGTGTGAAGCTTTCCCTGCTAGCCGACATGCGTGACTACCTCCATCCTCGCACACGCAGGTGGTATTCAAATCGCGGAATCCCTTACAGGAGAGGATATTTGCTCTATGGCCCGCCTGGCACCGGCAAAAGCTCTCTCTCGTTTGCCATAGCAGGGTATTTTAAACTGAAGATTTACATTGTTAGCTTGAATTCTCTGTCGATGAACGAGGAGAATCTAAGTACTCTTTTTACCGAACTCCCAAAACAGTGCGTCAAGCCCAGTCAAATCGAGGAAATATACGTACGTACTAATTCTGTGAGTAGATGTGTGGTGCTCCTCGAGGATATCGACACGGCCGGACTAACACATACTCGCGACGCCAAACCGGGAGAAAATGATGAAGCTAAACCTCTCATCACTACGGTTCCAGGAACCACAGTCATCAATCCTGCCGTTGCGCCGAACAATAACAGCGGGCGGATATCCCTCTCGGCTCTGCTCAACATCCTCGACGGTGTGGCGAGTCAAGAAGGCCGAGTCCTCATCATGACGACGAATCACCTCGACAAACTTGATGAAGCACTCATCCGTCCAGGCCGCGTCGATATGCAAATCAAATTCGACCTAGCCAATCCCCAAATGATGGCCACGATCTTCACCTCCATATTCGCGACCCTCGAAGGCGACGAACCCCCATCTCTCCCGCAGTCCTCATCCCTCGCAATCCGATATCCCTCGACGAGCACCCTCAAACCAGCCGAACTCAAAGCCCTAGCAGAGAAACAGGCCGCCGAGGCCGCCGTAGCGCTGACCCTCAAGAAGATCGAAGAAGCCAAAATCCAGAGGATGGGCAGAGAGTTTGCGGATCTAATTCCTACCATGACCTTCAGCCCGGCCGAGATCCAGGGCTACCTCCTCAAGCACAAGCGGGATCCCGATGCGACGATTAGAGGCGCGAAGGACTGGGTGGAGAAGACGTTGATGGAGAAGAGGAAGAAGGAGAAAGAGGAGAAGGAGAAGGAGAAAGAGAAGGAGAAGGAGAAAGAGGATGCAGCAGCGGAGGAAAAGCGAAAGGCGGATGAGAAGTGGAATTTGATGAATCTGTGGGGGTAGATCAGGGGTAACGGGGAAGGATTCTCAGGAGAAGTTGCATTAAATGGCGTTTTGTCTTGGGAAGGGGGCATTACTTGAGCGGAATCAGCGGATCGATTATTTTTTGTTTGGTTACGTGCTGCAGAGAAAAAACTTTTGGTATTGGATACTAGATGGCTTAGATGGATCTAATTTCCCTCCTTTTTTACCTTGGTTTCGTTTTAAAATCCCACTATAGTATGGCAGACAAGGAAAGAGAATTCGTCGTATAGGTATATGGAGCGGAAATTTGGAAAAGCGAACCCAGTAGAGAGAGTGCGTGTAAGGGATGGGAATGATTATGACGGATATACATATTTTCCAAGAGGCATAAAATAATGAACACTCATTATCTTTTCAAACCACCTTACGACACCGTCGATATGGAAAACATCATTTCCTTTCCTGTGGGACGGTTTATATGCTTACTACTTAGGCGATGAACTAACTGCCAGGAATAATCAACAGTAGATATGTATAACATATGGCGTGCAACAAAATAATAATGATTAGATACAAATTACCACGAGGGGGGAATTCAAGATGGTGGTGCTCTTGTAGCTGCTAGATTTCATACATTCCAATCCAATCCAATCCAATCCAATCCAATACACACACGTCCGAGAAACTCACAGCTCACATGACCACCAGTAATATCTGCAATCGATTCAATTCAATTCAGTTCAATTACAGGTGGATTCAATTCATGCAATCGAAGGTCGAAACTCAAACTCGTCGTTCAACTTCACGAAATCGCTATCATCGGGTAGTAAATCTGCTCGGACCTCGACTGCTTGTCCTGCATGCTTCATGAAAAAATTGCCTTGGCTGAGGGGAAGCTTTACTCGTAAAGTGTGGTTTTCGTACCATTGTGCCTTTTTTTTTTGCGTGCTTGTTATTAGCGTTTGGAATAGATAGCTTTAGGGAGAGAAGAGAGGGAAAGAATGCGACAGGGTGGGTGGTTATTTCTCAATGTTAAGCAAAAAAATAAAGGAGAAGAAAAAAAAATTGGTTAGAAGAAGGAAAGAACAAACCTGATAGCCCAAGGCAAGCATGATTCTATAATGATCGCTTTCATTTGGCATGCCTGCGTGCCAAGTCCTGAGATCGCGGAGCATGATGTCTCCTTTCTCGCAGACCGGTTGGATCGGTGGTCGGATCTGTCGTCTCTGCTCGATGACTTCTGGGAGGACGTTTGTGGACGGATCACCAACTCTGAGGGTCGCATTGGCCAAGGTTGTCTCTGGTGTGGCAAGGACCTGATCGTTACCGGACGTCGAGGCATGGGAGCCGAGCCAGAATTCCGTGGAGCCGGTGGTGGTGTTGAAGGCGCAAAGAGGGACATTGGCGATTACGAAGAAAGGACACTTGGTTGATGTTTTGTTAGTTTGGGAAGAGAGTGGAGATGTATGCATGAGAAGGTTACCTGGGGATGGAAGAACGTGATGTCCTTGTGGACTGGCTGTCTCAGTCCATTGGTACGAGGGAGTGCATTGTTGCCAGCCAGGAAATTCCAGATGGGTTTCGAGCCCAGGTAGCTGAACGGCATCAGATGAGTTGTCGAGGCAAGGAGGAATAAGAACGTTGGCTCACGCATTCATGATCTGTATGACAAATGGATTGAAAAAAACATCATTGTAAAGAAACTCCGGATCTTTGAGAGGTGGAGCTTGTAGGATATTTGCTATCGAAACGTCAATTCCATTGATTGGAAACATTCAGTGAGATCAGATCTACAATTTACTCCCTGGTTAAATGGCTTGAGCTTGTTGAGTAGCAGGTCGTCGGCTTCTTTGCTCATTTGCACACTCAGCTTATCGATGTGATCGACGCTTACGACGGATTTGAGGACAACAAATCCATCTTGATGCAATCCCTCAAGGGCCGCTTCGATATTCGGGCTGTTGAATGCTGAAGCATTCAGCTCCTCGAGAGTGGGGATGACGAGCCGAGGGGCATCAACTTTGATATTGGAGGTTGTGGATAACATGGTTTGAATATAGATGGGGAATTAAGGATTCTGGCTAGGGGAATGTCTTACTTTCATGAAGAAAGTTAATTGTCGGGATAAATACCGGAGCGGAGACTCCTTTCTTATCAGTGTTGATATTGAAGGCTACAATATGAGATGCAAGCGAGCGAAAGGAGCCTAGCTTATTCTTGTGACTAATTCAGTATCAGAACGCTTCTAAACATCTTGGTTCGTAGTACTAGCAACCTCTAAGCAAGCAAACTTCTGATAAGTTTCATAACAAATAGCATTCTATCTTCTGGACGTTGGATCACAAGATCTTAGACCTCGTTGGATTCAACAGAGACGGTGGTGTGTTGGATTACAGCAGTCCTGTTGAAGACTAGCGCTTGTATTATCTTGTCGAGCTACTTAAGTTATGTCAGCAACTTGGTAGATAACGTTCTCCCTAATACATAATCGCCCATGTCGAGTATCAATTTATTATCTCGAGGTCAAAGGGTAACAATGTCGCAACAATGGTGCCTCGCACATATAAAACTATCAGGTGCCCTATCAGTCCACAGTTCCATACACGAGTAGTGCCCGCTCGCTTAAATGGCCGCTACTGTAACTAAATTTTCGCAAGTGTCCGAAAATTGGAGCCGTGAAACCACCGCTATCTTAAGTTTGATGTTATCACAGACGTCACATAGATGCGAGAACTCATGCTCGTGTGCTCACGCATTCGTCACCCTCGTCATCTTGAACAGAATGGTGCTCCTAGAAGCCGAAATGGGTCGACCATCTGGCATCTTTCCACACCGAAGCTTTCGCTTGATGTTAAGCTAAGAATCTAAGATGGACACAAGCGTCGGTCATAAAAACTTCGTGTTTACCCGAACATGAGGGTTTTGGCCGGGCGCTTGTTTAAAGCTATGAGAACCCACACATTTCGTAAAATTTTCCTGCCCTCTCATCCACTTCAAGATCATCTTCCCTTTCTGCTGAAAGATCCACCAGTGCGGTTCGGTTTCATGCAATTCTAGACTTGGCAAAGGATTATATCCTATCAACTATCCACTCGGGAAGGGAAATTCTTCTTCATTGTCCTATCATGGGCGCTACTGAATTTCGAGTCGCATCGGACGAGAAAGCTGCGAACTTCAAGAATGCTTTTCGCAGTCGTGAAGGCTTCAAATATTTCGTTGAGACGGCCGATACAGCACTTGACCGACACGGCGGATCGACCCAGACATGGAGCAATGAGGATTTAGATCCAACGCCCCCAGAGAAGAGGACTTGCAAGTCAATTATCATCTTGACTTGAGTACATCGCTGACCACATCTCAGGGAGATGGTGGAACTATGTCACATTCTACATGGGACTATCTTTTGGAAATTGGACATTGGGCAGCACCATGATTGGAATTGGACTCAACTGGTGGCAAAGTATCCTCGTGATCTTTGCGAGTCAACTTATTTCCTCCATTGCGATGTTCTTCAACTCCAGATGTGCGAGTGTCTATCATATCGGCTATCCGGTGGTTGCTAGAAGTGTCTTCGGCATGTGGGGTAGCTACTACTTCGTCGGTGCCCGGGCTGCTCTCGCGGTCGTCTGGTATGGAGTTCAGTGTAGGTGTCTACTCTTATTACATGCTGAGATTCATATTGACTTCCAAAGTGTTCTCCGGCGCAAGCTTCATGTCGAATATCCTTCGATGCATATTCGGACATAAGTTTACTGACATTCCAAATCACATCCCCGAGTCAGTTGGTATCACGACAAGTGGCATGCTCGCCTTCTTCCTATTCTGGCTCGTCCATCTTCCTTTTTGCTCTTTCAGACCTTACCAGCTTAGAACATTCTTCTGGTTCAAGTCAATCGTTGTCCTCCCAGCTGTCTGGGGCTTGTTCATCTTCTGCATGGTGAACACTAAAGCCAACCTCGGATCAGTCTACACGACAAAGATCGAGGGAAATCATGGATGGTTCATCATGTATGCGATCAATAGTGGTATGGGTAATACTGCCACCTTGATAACCAATCAGCCTGATATTGCAAGATGGAGTAAAACCAAGTCAGGTGCTCAATGGTCACAACTGATCACGAATCCTCTCGCCGTTACTCTTTCAGCTTCTCTGGGCATTCTTGCTACAGCGGCCATCAACAATACGGTATGTATGAACCTGGGTTCTCTTCTTATTTCTCTCGAGTTCCGGCACTCATATTAGACATATCTCATGATAAAAGCACAATACCATTCATCGACACTTCATTATTATAAGAAGATAGTGCTGATTATGCTGTAGTGGGAATTGGATTTATGGAACCCTTGGGATCTCCTCGGCGCAATCCTAGACAGATATTGGTCAGCAAGCACTAGATTTGCTGTATTCCTCTCTGCTTCAACGTGGATGGTCTCAATCCTGGGAACAAACATCGCAGCGAATATGATCCCTTTCGGAGCGGACAGCAGCATGCTCTTCCCACGCTATATCAACATTACCCGGGGCCAATATATCGTTGAGTTTCTAGCCTTCGCTATCTGCCCCTGGAAGATCTTGGCTTCTGCGTCAGTCTTCACAACTTTCTTGTCGGGCTACGGACTATTCATGGCCAGTGTCGTGGCCATCATGATTTGCGAATACTACCTTCTCACGAAGGGCAACGTCTTCATTGGACACCTCTACAACGGCTCTAAAGAAAATAAGCATTATCACTACTACCGTGGGTGGAATATTAATGCAGTCATCGCCTACATCTGCGGGATCGTGCCTCCATTTCCTGGCTTTGTCGGCACACTTGGCGCCAGCGTAAGTCCCGCAGCGATAAGTCTTGGCCGACTAGGCTGGCTACTGTCTTTCTTTGTCAGTTTCGTCGTGTATTATATGTTGTGTCTTATTTGGCCTACGTATAACCAAAGACTGGTGAGGGAGCAGCGTTTGATATGGGAGCAGGAGAGCAGCGATACTGTGATTGCAGCTGATGGGACAGAGATTGTTCAAGAAGGGAAAATAGTTCAAACAAGACGCGGGGACGATTCTAATAGTAGTGGGCTCGAGCATGATTAGAATCAAAGGAGGAGAATCAGAATCTAAGGAGATCTTAGCTGTACCCTTTCTGTAACGCAAGATTACAATAATGTCACGGGATCGGGACAAGAGCTTAGGGATACCATGGGTTCAGAGGTACAAGGGCCGTACAAGGACCGTCACCGATATAGAGAGGTTTCGGATCGCGATCAATATATACTATATATAAGAGAGAGCACTACCCCCCTAGCTCAGAGTGCTCCTTATCTAAGTTATCTTCTTGTTCCCTTCGAGATTTCCAATATTGCGATCACTTCTGGCATCTACAGCGATAACCACACTACTTTGACGATATCCGGGATGATTTCGAACGACGTGGATAAAGTTGGCTAGGATTGGATATGGTTGGATATGAGAAGCATACTTGCGCTTCTCATTGTGAATGCATCACATGGCAGCTGATAGTGTGCCGGGCTGTTTTACTAACCCACCTCGTTTTGCTCGCAAAAAAGAAAAATAGGAAAAATAGTCGCGCGGGATTACAGTAGACAACCGACTGTCACCAAAATCCTTTTTGGTAAGCAATCGAAGTTGAGATCAGATAACATTGCCTTCCTCGGACACGTTACTTTCGCCTATTCCGGCGACCTTCACTATTAGCAATTCTAGAATTTTCGAGCCTCAACTCGCAACAATAGGTATTAGCTCATACAGCATGAACATATGATTGTCGAGGAAGAAAGGAAGGTAAAAACACACAAAAGAGAAAAAACTAGGCGTCCACTAAAAGATATGTTTTGATCCTCAGTTGTAAGGAATAAATGATCTAATGATCTGATGTGGTACGCTTGACCGGACTCCGAAAGCTCCTCTCCTGTACCCCTGAAAGCCCCTACCCCTATTGGCGATCACAGCTCGGGTAAAAATGGCCTGTGGGGACGTCCTATCTGAGGGTCGCTTACAGTATGTAACATCAACATGATTGGCAAGCCCTGCCGTAAATCTCGAGCTGTCAACATACGGACATCCGACACTCTCTACGGACAGTTACCATGAACACATAGAAGCGTCCGTAAGACATGCTAATGCTGTGTCTCACAGACTTCTCAGCCTCTGGAAGATACCCCATTTCGGCCATGCGCAATCGCGAAATCACGAAAGGGCGATGGTCCGATTGGAGCTATCATCTATTTTGTGAGGAGTCGTATTAACTGTAGACGGGGTACATGGGAATAAGGAAACTGTCCGGATCTATTTATTGATACAATTGATTAGTACAGCGCTTCTATCTTGCATATATACAGACAGGATACCCATACATTGATTGCTCCCATGACTTGACGTTTTGGAAAATTTGTGACATCTTGAATACTTCAGAATGGCAACTAATAGCGAGATAAGCAGCCACACCAACGGCAAAGACCATGTCGATAACCTTGCTTCAGTCGAGGCTCCCACTTCAACTCCTCTCATCTCGACTGTCCGTGGCCCTCTGGGTATTGGGTCTGCCAGCCTTCAGGGTAAAGTTGCGCTCGTGACTGGGTCGGGTTAGTAAACCGCTGAAGCAGCTTTCCACTACGTTACTTAATATTCGAATTAGGGCGAGGGATTGGGCGTGAGATGGCTCTTGAGCTTGGAAGAAGAGGTGCAAAAGTCGTCGTTAACTATGCTCACGCCAATGAAGCCGCGGACGAGGTCGTTGCCGAGATTGTGAAATCCGGCAGTGAAGCCATCGCCATCAAAGCCGACGTCTCGTTTGTTAAGGACATCATCTCTCTGTTTACGCAAGCTGTTGCCCACTTCGGTGTGCTCAATATCGTGTGCTCTAACTCTGGTGTTGTTTCTTTCGGTCACGTGAAGGATGTGACTGAGGAGGAGTATGATCGTGTCATGAATATCAACACTCGGGGTCAATTCTTCGTTGCGAGGGAAGCATACAAGCACCTGTCTGTTGGTGGGCGCTTGATTTTGATGGGAAGTATTACGGGACAGGCAAAGGGTGTTCCAAAGCACACTTTGTATTCGGGTAGCAAGGGTGCTATCGAGACATTCGTCCGATGCATGGCTATTGGTAGAAATCCAATTCCTGCTTTGACGTTGAAGTTGTGCTGATTGGAGTAGATATGGGTGATAAACAGATTACCGTCAACTGCGTTGCTCCGGGTGGAATCAAGACTGATATGTATCACAAGGTGTGTCGAGAGTACATCCCGGGAGGAGAGAAGTTGAATGACGAGCAAGTCGATGAGGTGAGGCTACTTGGTTTCCATGGCCAGGCTCCAGAAGCTGATTTGAACAGTACGCTGCTACATGGTCGCCGCTCCACAGAGTCGGTCTTCCAATCGATGTCGCGCGTGTGGTTTGTTTCCTTGCTAGCCAGGATGGCGAATGGATCAATGGAAAGGTTTTGGGTATTGACGGCGCTGCTTGTATGTAAGTTGAGGGACAATTTGCACGAATTCCCTCATAATTATAAATTCATAATCTGGATGACAAGCCACAAAGTCAAGCTTGAATGTGCAGTGTGGTAGTGCGAAGACTTTTCCACTCGTTTGAGGTGGATCTGCAGCTGGTACCGAAGTTTTTCAAACCAGAACAATCGAGTACCTCTGCGCTTGTTGAGCATAAAGGTGTATCCTCTCTTCCTTCCATCAAGAATTGCAACTTTCTAGGAGATCAAGGTGCAAATCTCCGAGAATAGGTAAGGACATGCTTAGATTACGAGCAGTAATCCAGTCAATGATCTGTGACTGAACCCTATTGCGATACAGACCTCCACGATGTGCGCCTCCAATCATAATTATTCTTGGATTTTGATCACTTCAGATATTTTGGTATATTCGTGAAGGTCTGTCCCCATATGCATATCTCACAGTATTTTGAGCCCAAGCAATCAGGCTTTCACACAACTGTGTGAGCTATATAATATCCGCTTAGAGTAGCGCCAAAAGGATAAAATAGGCTCATCCGGAGGCTGGAATGTCCGCCGGATCGTCAACACTTGTACTGCCACATCGTCTCCAGGCTCCAACCTCTGTGTTAAGTGCCTGAAAAAATAGGGCGCAGCGATTGATCAGACATTGCCTTGCACGGTATTCCTCTGGAAAAGATTACAATTAACCCTTTACAGGCTGATCCAGCAGCCAGCTCATTTGGTGTAGTTCCACCACGATTTACAGCTGCAGCTGGAGTGGCAAGACCTGAGGGAGATGCGAGAGGAACGAGGGATGCTGAAAGCCACATAATGAAGAAAACGAATACTGTCAAGAAATGAGACGACACATAGACATTAGAGAGGAAGATGATGTCAATCAACAAGACTTCAAAGTCTGGAAAAAGGAGGAGATATGAATGTCTTTCTAGTCGAAAAACCCTGAGGGTTTTCTCAGATCTGCTGAATAGAGTTCTTGACCTCATCCTGCCTTTCTTAAGAAGAAATCTTGCTCATGTGATCGCTGAGCAACGATGTTGAGTCTGTATAAAAACGCAACAAGTGTGAAAGTTGCGATCGGTCAAGACGAACTTCAGGAAATGGAGCTGCGTCTGACGAGATCGATACCTCAGCCCATGAGTGGTTCAAGGGTCTTGTAAGTGAATTATTCAGACTGTTGATATTCCTGTATCTCTATAACAGCAGTTCGCTATCAAACCCATATTCGGCATATTATGGCCTTTGCATACAGTCTTGATGTACGTCTTACGGTCACACAGCAGCAGAAAGAAAACACGACATCCGCATAGCCGATATTTGATCCGTCTGATCTCCTCGGCTTATCTGGTTACTGTGCCCGAATATGCGGAAAGGGTAGATGAATCGATGAGGCAACGAGTGAAATGAACTTCCTCGGATCTCTCTCCATACCCCTCCAATATCCACGTGATTGCCCAGATTTGTTCAGGTCTCCATGTTGTATTAGATAGACTAGGTAAGTAGGGTATTGGTACCTGGAAGACAATCTGGTGTCGGCACTCCTGCATTGTTGTCGTAGCGTCGACCAAGAGCAAGAGCAAGAAGGCTGGCGGGAATGAGTGGTCTCAGGTTGCCATCTAGCTGCTGCTGCCGTTCTCCTGTGACCTCGCAATCCATCATTTCCGATGGTGTACGAAGTACTCTCATGGCCACAGAGTCGTATTTTGATATGTACGAACACGTGCTGTCCAAATATGTACTGTACCCGAAAGACCAAGCCAAGACTAGCGCCTCGCCTTTCGCCTTGTTCTGCTGGTTCCAAAGATGTCTCCGTCACAGCATCGCATTACGAACCAAAGGCCCCGACTCGCCAGTCATCATTATGAGGCTGCTGGTACCTCGAAAGCGCTATCCATCCAGCCATGCAGCTGGAAAAGTCCCCTCCAAGCAGAGGTCTGACTGTGGACGTGTTGGCGCATTCGTGCAGCCTGGCAAAGCTTTCTCTTGGTCAGAACCATGCAAGCTGTCAGTCAGAGTTGGCCATTTCCTGAGCGATTGGTTGCTCACATGTTTTCATACATCCAACTCAGAGAAGGCAACACGGTAAGGATGTCAAATCCAGTAGAAGCACACCACCGGGTACAGGTAAGCTCAGCTTCCGAGCAGGTAGGATGACCGATGAATCGTAAGGCTGTGCTGCGGTGCCGCACGAACGATGAGTATATTTTGTATGCTGCACTTTTTATGTCTTGTGAAGATCTTCTTGATCATTTCTTCCCTCTTATCCACTGCTATTGTTAGTTTTGCTGTCTAAATCTCTGCAAATATGCTTTCCGATTCCAGCGACTCAGACGCCCCGAACCTGCCTCCTACGTTTCCTCCGCCTGCCACAGCGAACTCAAAGAAGAAGAAGAAGAAGATTGTACCACCCCAAGAGTCGATCAACAAGATTTGGACACGATTCTCCGCGCAGAAGTTCAGTAAAGCAACAGTTATTCTCCCTTTCCTATCCTCCCCAGCCAAACATACGATCGATCCTTCGAAACTCCAACAAGTCGATGGAAGCAACCTGCTCGTATCTGAAGATTTTGAAAGAGCGGTGCAACAATGTCGGACGAGGGTCAAGAAGCTTATAAAGGAATGTCGGAGAGTCAATATGAGATATCGAGACCCAGACTTTGACATCGACTGGGACCTCAAGATGCAGAAAGGGTACTGCCTAAACAATTTAAAGCAGAGAAAATTTGAGATTAGTAGGCGTGCTGTTTCTGATCTGACATCTAACATACCGAAGGCTGTAAAGAGGATTCACGAGATATTTGACAAGCCGTCGTTTCTCACCGAAAAGTTGTCGCCTGCAGATATCAAGCAAGGAAGCTTAGGCGACTGCTGGCTTATGGCGAGCTTGACCGCCTTAGCTAACATGGAGGTTGGAATACAGCGTATTTGCGTCGAATATGATACAAGTAGGTCCTCCCTGTATCACAAGGAAATAATTCACTCATTTCAAATTAGAAATCGGTATATATGGTTTTGTCTTTCACCGAGGTAAGAAAGGAATTGTACATTTCCAAATCATAGTCAATATTGAGTGCATGGACTTGAAGTTTTATGGCTACCTCGTCTTTCTAACAAAGATGGTAATGGGCCGACGCTGCTTGACCTATTTTCTACTTCAAGCTCTTCTCTAAACATTTCACTTCTGCGCACTAATCTCATTGTAGATGGGGAATGGATCATATCCATTATCGATGATAAATTGTATCTTAGATCACCGGACTGGGATTCCCCTTCGGCTCAACGCCACTTGTTGGAGCAGATTGACCGAGAAGATATTGAGATGGAGTACAGAAAAACCTACCAGGCGGGCTCGCAATCGTTGTTTTTTGCTCAATGTCGTGACCAAAACGAGACCTGGCTACCCCTACTCGAAAAAGCCTATGCTAAAGCTCATGGTGATTATGCTTCATTGCAAGGTGGCTGGATTGGGTATGTGACTATCCCTATCGTCAGAATCTGCACTAATGTAGTCCAGTGAGGGTTTGGAGGACCTGACCGGTGGTGTCACTACGGAATTGTTGACTTCTGATATCCTTGATACAGACGAGTTTTGGAACAATGAAATTCTCAAGGTCAACAGAGAATTTCTCTTCGGGTGCTCTACAGGTCTGCTCGATGGCGGATACGGAAACCGAGATGGCATTTGCGAGGGCCATGCTTATGTAGTTATGGAAGCTCGTGAGATCTCTACTGGTCAGCGTCTTGTCAAACTCCGGTAAGTAAGTTGGTCATCTTGTCATTATAATGCTTACCCACCTCTATATGGAGGTGGCCCACTTGGATGGGGCAGTCGAGCATGGCTTAACCTGGGAGTTCAGCTCGATCCGACAGACAACTGGCTTGCTCGTATACTCTTCTTAAAAGCGTCACTACATTCCAGAGTGTTCTTTTCGAATGCCTGCTAACAATAACAGAAATCCATGGGGCAAAGGAAAGAAAGGGAATTGGGAAGGAGCTTGGTCCGATGGTAGTAAAGAGTTCACGCCAGAATTGCAAATAGAACTCAATCACAAATTCGGTAATGATAGTGTATTCTGGATCTCTTACCAAGATCTCCTTCGCAAATACCAACATTTCGATCGTACACGCCTTTTCATGGACTGCGCCGACTGGCGGATAACACAGAAGTGGATGAGTGTTGAAGTACCATGGAAGGCAGAGTTTGAACAAAAATTTCACATCGTCCTAAAGAAAGAATCGCCGGTTGTTCTGGTTCTTAGTCAACTTGATGACCGCTTTTTTGAGGGTCTCCAGGGACAGTATACCTTTCGATTACAGTTTCGATTGCATGAGGTGAACTCTCTTGGCGAAAATGACTACATCGTGCGAAGTCACGGCAATTATCTCATGGAACGAAGCGTTGTAACAGAATTGAAGAGCCTACCGGCTGGCACCTACTCTGTCTTTATCATGGTCGTGGCTGATCGGGACACTAGCACTTCTTCAGTTGAAGATGTCATCAAGGCCCAATGCCAGCGCAGAGTTGATAACGATAAGTTGGCACGGGTCGGTATGTCGTACGACATCGCGCACAGCAAAGGATCTACTCATTCGCAATTCAAGGACGTCAGTCGAAAAGCTCGTGACAAGGCCAAAGCCAGGGAAGCCAGAATTGCAGCCCGCAGGAAGAATTGGGAGAAGAAACACTTGAGCCGTGAGATTGCCAGGAAACAAGAGATGAAAAATCGCGCGAAGCGTGAACAGAAAGAAGCTAAAGACGCTGCCAAAAAACAAGAGAAGGTGGAAACGGAAGCTACAGACAGGGCCATTCAAACCGAAAACGCGACGGAATTGACAATCCCAAAGGAGGATAAGTCAATTCAAATAGAGGATCAAAATGCATCGTCAAAGCCCGACTCTGATAAGACGAGCACAACCCCCACAGTTGACACTGATCCCTCGAGAGGAACGGACAAAGGTGTCCAGACAGATGATTCGTATGGAACGTCTATCACAGATGAATCTCATGGAACTCCTGAAACACCAACGAGCAGCACAGTGGCTGATTCCCCACGTCAGACAATTCGTATCCCGCACCCAGGTCCGCCGCCACCTCCACAGCCCTCGTTCTTTCCAGACCAGCGCAAAGAATCTCAAGGCCCGTCTCAACGGCAGCAATTCATCTCATCTGAAGGTGAATCAAGTGCCAGCCCTATATCCGATTTTGAGTATATGTACAGCGATGATGATACGACGCTGAAACCAAAACCCGTTACGGGCGGCACGGCGCCCAAGCCGAGAGCTAGCAGTAGCGATGATGAAGATCGGCCTGATCCTTGGAATGCGGTATGTATTGTTGGATTCAGGGTTTATAGCAAGGACGAAGGGCTAGTCTTGCTGATTTGGGATGAGAGCCACGATGAGATGGTGAAGAGGTTAAATGATGCTAGCAAGGAGGATAAGGGTGCTGAAGCAGATGTTGAAGATGCTGGCGATCATGCAGAAGGAGATGAAGAGGTCGATGATAAAGATGAATATGAGGAAATGAAGGAGGAGGAAGTTGTTCCAGAGACCAACGCAATTATGCCTGAAGAGGTCATATTACCAACCGAGGGACCTAAAAGCCAAGAACCGGTGTTAGATGGATGCTAGTGTCAGCATAAGTGAAGGAGGACAGCAGGTCGGACTAGACCCAAGCAGTTGAGTAGGTCGAGCAATCAGCGCCAATTTAACTGAATAGTTAAGGTTTTTAGCTATGTCACTCACACTAAGGGGCTACGCTTTTCAATCAGTTCGACATGAGACATCAATGCCACGGCGGGTCACAACGGTTATGTATGGGCGGCTTGTTGTCAATGCTAGTTTATGAATCTAACCTTTGATCTATCATTTATAGCCCATTTACCTTTACTTTGCTTTATTAACCTGCCCGCATGCATATCTAATTCAACTAGATGTCGAGACTCGGAAACAGACTTGGCAATTTAACAACCCCTTAGCAGTCTGTATAATAGTCAGTTCACCACTGTAATTCTGCGAGCTCTCGCTTACACTGTGAAATCCTGTCTAATCATAAACCAGAGTGTAAAAATAATCCATAACAATAATTACTATATTCAAGAAGTAAATAAGAGCCTTGTTCGGGATTGATGCTGAGGAGGAAAAAGGTAAAGTTCTGTATTAATAAGGAGTGTGTCGTTAGAATTTGTGAGTGGCTTGCCCCACATTAAAACGGGCACCAAGCCTAGTTCGGCGAGCCTTCTGGACGTCATCTTTTTCATGTGGTGGAACAAGCCGTCCATATTTAAGACATTCCTTCTTATCTTCTCAAGAACTCGAAACATCAATTCTGCCTACGGCCGCAGAGCTGTCGCAATTATAATTCATGCGGAACATTGCTATTCCAATTGATTCCTAATGGCTTCCACAAGCAACAGCGAGAACACTCCTCTCCTCCCATCTGTCGCTTCCAGCTCTCTCGAAACATATCGAAAAGCTCGAAATGTAACCTTCAATCCAAATCCATCAGTCATATCGATTGACGGGAGCACAAACTCTGCTCTGCGACCTGGCACAGTTACTCCATCTGCCCTCCCGGGAAATGCTTCCGTTGCACAACAACAGCCCATGCTCTCAGCATTGAACAGTAGACTTCGTCGCCGAAATAGCTCAGGCTCACCTCTTATGCCTATGCCCAATGTTCCGGTCTCCAAAATTGGTCCACAGAGAACGACTAAAAATACCCAAAAACTCAAACTACTTCCCAATCCAGACTTCGGTGACGACGGCCCAGATGAAGAGAGCGGGAGAGATGTATACTCACAGTACACACGAATCAAGGACCCTACTGCCCGACGAGATGCTGCCCGACTGGGGAAAGCAGACCGCAATCGACTACCACGTGTCACAGCATACTGTACGGCGAACAAATATCAAATGGACAATCTCATGCGTTTCTTGAAAGGTAGAGGCAAGACGAAAGGTGCAATTCCGAAGCAATTTGATGAATGCATATATACCCCATACAACTACGGCAGGATATCAAACCGGATGTCGCACCGAACAATGGAGGTCCAGTCTATGCCGGCGCAGATGAGAGAGCGGAGACACTCGGACAGCGCTCTCGAAGTGGAGGACAACAACATGCATCGCCGGGAAGACCTCATTGACCTGCATACCGAGGGGGGGGATACGACTCTAAGTAACGGCGAGAATGGCATTCCAAACATGCACTCTGCAATGGTTGAAAGACAGATACAAGATGAAAATATTGCTACAGAAAGCAATTTAGATTTTGATACTCAAGTCCACACACCTGAGGTCTTCCTTTTCGATTACGGCGTCGTGGTCATCTGGGGCATGTCCTTACAGCACGAACAACGTTTCTTGAAAGAACTAGCAAAGTTTGAGAGCGAGAAGCTGGCTGCTGATGATGTTGAAACAGAGTGCTTTAATTTCTACTATACCCGGGAGTACCAGGCACGGATATACAATGATTTCATTACACTTAGAGAGAAGGGAAACTACATGACTAAGCTCGCAATATCGCATGCTTTGGCTCAGAGCGTGAAGGTATATCCATTTTTCCGATCGCCGAGTCGCGGACACTTGACAACTACTGACTGGAAATCTAGACTTCCCTCTTTGAAGAACTCGTAGACAACACCATCGAAACCTGCAAAGATATCCCCACCCAGATCGCACTCACTGGAAAGATTGCTCTCAACCGCAAGCAAATCAACATGCAAATTGGCGAGCTCTTCATCTTACGCATCAACATCCACTTGAACGGCTCCGTTCTAGACACGCCGGAACTATTCTGGGTAGAGCCGCAGCTGGAACCTGTGTATCAGGCTGTTAGAAGTTATTTAGAGATGGACCAGAGAGTTAGTCTTCTGACAGAGAGATTGGATGTTATTGCGGACCTGTTGGCGGTATTGAAGGATCAGTTGAGCCATGGGCATGGGGAGATGCTGGAGTGGATTGGTGAGTAACTTTCTGCGCTTTCTTCGACTTCTGGTTTCAAAAATTGAAACTAATAATCATATAGTCATTGTCCTCATCGCAGCTGAGATCGTGGTAGCAGCTGTAAATATCGTGGTAGATTTGTATGCTGGAGAATAAGTAACTAAACCGTTTTCTTTTCTGAGAATGAAGGATTCTCATGGGCGTTCAGGTTCTCTTTAGCGATATGCATGAGCTTTGCAATAAATAGTGTATCATGTACATAAATAAGGCCGGGTTCACTGCCCAAGAATAGCCGTGTAGTTAGTCACATGTATAGGATTAATAGAGTTGCTGAATACCCTTTCTCAATTGAATTATGTTGTTCTAGTCGTGTTTCTTCTTTGTAAAGCATTTTTGGTTTCCCAACCCTTTTCGGACTGAAATGCGCCGGTAAAGTTCTGCCAGAACTCTGCTCATACCACGCCGATATCCCTTTGAACGCCCATCAAGCACTCCCTCACATACTGTACATTCTCTAGTTGAAAGCTACTACGTTGGCTCAAGCCTCTAAGATTTATTGACAGCAGTGAAGCCACCAACCTCGGCACCTCCAGGGGTACCGGTATCATCGATCATTTCGGTATCCTCATCAGCCTCAACATGTCGAGCCTCTCCATCAAATATTGTTTTTCTTGCACCTCCGCCACCAACACCAACTTCCTGCTCAACTTCGGCTGCTCTCTTCAACTGTTCGAACCGTTGTGAGAATTGATCCTTCTTGTCACTATCGAGAGAGCTCCAGCCCCTGGCCAATGAGGCTTCAACGTCATGCAATCCTTCTTGTACCTCTTTGTTGTGATCACTTAGTAGGATGGGTCTGGATTCGATGCAGTAAAGGTCGAACGCATTCTTTGGGCGACGGGGTTGAGAAGGCCCTGGTGTAGAAGTAGTGGCGGGCGTTACGTGTGTGCCATTGCTTGTGAGTGAGCGTTTCGAGGGATTTTGTGCTTGTGGAGTCGAATTTCGCAGAGGGTCGGGATGTGTATGTGAAAAAGCGTCGGATGAAGGAGATAGAGTAACGGGTCCTTGTTGTATGAATGTGCTGCCAGGACGACCATCACCAAGTTCTGTAGTCAGGAAATCAGGCTTTCTATGGCCTCTCTTAGTTCTGAGCGGCTTCTCCTTGGGCTGTTCAGAGAAGCAGAGTTAGCGCATCTGCATCAATCAATTTGTGTAGTGGAGCAGAGTTGGAAAGCATACAGTGGGTGGGGGGCTTGGGCTTCCTTCTGAATCTTCTACGTTCGTGCTTGTTCTCTTCGACAACTGATCTAGAAGAAACGCACGTTCCAACCGCATCTTATAGACCGAACGGCGAGCTCTCTCTACGCGCAGGCGTTGTGCATCGTTTGCTGACTCTACTTCGTTCAATCGTTGTTTGAGCTCTATACATTTCCGACGGTAAGCTTCTTCGACGGTAGGAGGCAGTTCAGGTGGAATTGATCCTATGAAGATAGTCAGCATCGTCGTAGCCACAGCTGAACCAGTAGACGACTAAGAATATGTGCTGGTACTAGCAGGATAGACATATTTTCGGGAAGAAAATGCAAAGCGATGAGAGTTGTTCTTGTATGAGAGCGCATCATGTAGGAGGAAGCCTTTGTGGCCATGCTTCGGGCAGTATGAACTAGTGATCATTTCGTTCCTTGGAAGCTTCTAGTTGTGGGATCATGGGTGCAGGTACACAGGAACTGAAAGACAAGTAGCAGGAATGTAGATAGCAGAACAAGGCTATTACCAGTCTGACTTATCTCATGGGACGAAGGGAGCTCTTCAACACCCCATGGTGGTGTGGGCGACAAATAGGATGAAGTAGAGGAATATTTCTGAGGTGAACTGCAGACTGGCAGAGGTAGAACCCTAGAGGACATAGAAAAGGTTCCCCGCAGTGGGATATATGGTCTAGGATATTGTGACATGATGCTCTGATACCCTTTTCCATTCGAGTACGGGTACCTGAGACTCTGCCAATGCTTTATAATTCTGTGCTGGCCGTGTTGACTATAGTCGTAGCTTGTGTAGGGCAAAGCGAAATACAACACCAGGTCTGGAGGAGCTCCCAAATTCCAGGGAAAGAACGATAGACAATGAACATTTTACTCACCAGTTGGAGGGGCCATTGTGCCTCAGAAACTGTCGAAGGACACAGACTACTGCTCTGTATTTTCGTGAATTAGTTGCACTGAGCAAGTCGGTTGATGCTCAAATGGCAATAGTCCTGACTGAAGTATTGATGGCAGGAAGCTATTCGCATTCAATGTGAAGTGGGCAGTCCTAAATCCGGAAAAACTAAAGACCGAACGCTTGTAGCCCCTCTTTTCAGGCCGAACTTTCAGTCACCAACAGCCACGCGAATCCAAATTTTGAATAGACGCGACTTTTGCTGAGAAACTTAGAACAACATAGCAACGCATATTGACAAACCCAGGACACTCACGTTCCTGTCAAAATGTCTCTAAATATTCCAAATGCGCCAAATGCTAATCTTTTCAAGCAAGGTTACAATAAGTAGCGCATCCTCGACCCTCCACTCAACCATCAATTTCTAATCATTATATAGCTACGATTCCGAGGATGGAGCTGTCCTTCGTAATATCGATGCTTGCCGGACGATCGCTTCAACTGTACAGACCTCATTAGGACCTTATGGCCGAAATAAGATCGTAATCAACCATCTGCAGAAGATGATCCTTACTTCTGATGCCGCCACTATCCTCCGCGAACTCGATGTCGTACATCCAGCAGCGAAGCTTGTTGTGATGGCTAGTCAGCAACAAGAGGCGGAGATGGGAGATGCTACAAACTTGGTTATTGTGCTTGCAGGAGAGCTATTGAGAAAAGCAGAGGATCTTCTACGAATGGGCTTGAAGACCAGCGACGTTATTCGGGGCTACGAACTGGCACAGAAGTTTGCGCTGGATGAGCTTGAAAACTTGGTTGTGGACAAAGTTGAGGATATTCGATCGCAATCGGAACTCAGCAAGGCTATTCGGACGGTTGTTGCAAGCAAGCAGAGTGGCAGCGAAGATTTCCTGGCAGACATGGTTGCAGAGGCTGTTTTAGCTGTGCTCCCCAAGAACCCAGTCAACTTCAACGTCGATAACATCCGCGTGGTGAAGATTATGGGAGGTAGCTTGGAACAGAGCAGAGTTGTGAAGGGTATGGTCTTTGGCCGGGAACCCGATGGATCTGTCAAAAAGGCAATCAGAGCCAAAGTCGGTGTATTTTCTTGTCCTATTGATACCAGCCAGACAGAAACGAAGGGTACGGTTCTGTTACACAACGCTAAAGAGATGATGGATTTCACCCAGGGCGAGGAAACTCAGCTAGAGGCACATATCAAGGAGTTGTATGATTCTGGTCTACGAGTGGTCGTAGCTGGTTCCACAGTTGGAGAGCTTGCCATGCACTACCTCAATCGCTTTGGTATCTTAGTCATCCGCATTTTGAGCAAGTTCGAACTTCGCCGGCTATGCAGAGTTGTGGGAGCTACGCCATTAGCAAGATTAGGTGCTCCTATGCCAGATGAGATGGGCAGCGTTGACATAGTTGAGACATTGGAAATTGGTGGCGACCGGGTCACGGTTTTCAGACAAGAGAACGAAACTACAAGAACAGCAACACTTGTCATTCGCGGCGCTACCCAAAACCACCTAGATGACATTGAGCGTGCTGTTGACGATGGTGTCAACGTTGTGAAGGCTATTACGAGAGACCCGAGACTTGTGCCCGGTGCAGGTGCGACAGAAATGCAACTGGTCGAGCGGATACAAGCTTTTGGCGACAAGACACCCGGACTCGCACAATACTCTATCCGCAAGTTCGGCGAAGCATTTGAGGTCATCCCTCGTACTTTGGCTGAGAGTGCTGGCCTGGATGCTACGGAGGTTCTGAGCAGACTATATACCGCACATCACAAGAAGGATGATTGGGATACTGGCGTTGATATCGAGGCATGTACAATCACTAAGCAGCTGAACACTATACTAACAATCATAGAATGAGGATAACACCGGTATTCTCGATGCTAAGGATGAAGGAATTCTGGACCTCATGATCTCGAAGAGCTGGGCTATAAAGCTTGCAACAGAGGCAGCTCGAACTGTCCTTTCTGTAGATCAGATTATTGTTGCTCGACAAGCTGGCGGGCCCAAACCACCTGGACCTAACCCCGTGAGTGACTCTCGTTCCTAAGACATTACACCTGCTGACACGTCGTAGAACTGGGATGAAGATTAGACTTTATATCAGAGGCACCGGAATGTATAATACCACAGTTCTTGACCAAACCAAAAGCTCTCATGCTGAAGTGAAAATTGAAAGGCAGTCCCAATGTTTTGGTAATCTCTTACGTCTAACATGTCATAGTTGTTGTTATTGATTGCCTACAACTGTATTCTGTGCAGCCTCTTCAAACTTGATTCCTAGGTGCAGAAGTCTGTGGAACGTGTAGCCTTGAACAGTCATCATTGACGCAGCATCCTACACCCGGGGAGATATACTTTGCCATGTAGCAACACCAAATTTTGGCATATTGCATTCCTGGTCTAAGTATAATTAGAGAGGCATCTATCGGTCTAATTAATCAATACCATCGGACACTTTCGAAGATGAATTTCGTGTTGGTATTCTCTATGGGTTAGGGAAACTTGCTCTGGGCTATACGCAGGGCCAGACACGTCCTTCTGTTGGTTTGTGTTTGAAAGGCCTGCGGATGGTCATAGCCAGTTGTGTCTACTCATTTGTTTCATTGACACTTCAACTTGCCTCGGATTCGCACATCTCAGAGAACTTCGTCAACAAATACTTATGGCCCAGGTATTAGTAAAGAGAAGTGATTGCTCTCAAGCAAAAGATCAAATTTAATACAACACGCTCGAGTTGTTCCCTCGCCGACTAATTCGTAGGTCAAATTTCGACGCCAATTATCATTACTAGGGCTCAACAACTTCTAAAGGAAGTACTCTTCTGAGTTCATCCAATGCATGTCTATCAGAATACCTTCAACGCAGACTGCACGATGGACTGATAGATTGGAACATGGACCATGATAGTAGCAATTATCTTCACAACCTAGTTTCACGGAGGAGATTTTATCTTACTTCATACCCCGCCTCAATACGGATTATGCATACAAATCCGTGTCATAGATATGGAGTGCTATCTCTTACATCCGAGCTTCTCGGCGAAGTTACCTCTCGGAAGCTTCGTCCCATTCCCACCACTTTTCAATCTCGCACAGCATATATAGACAAGACAGCCTTTTGGATCACCGACAAATTCCTTCTTTCGCTCTGGATTCTTTGCATCAAAACAAGAGGAAGAGAGATGGCTTATCAAAATGAGTCCTAAGGAATGTGTTGGTAAATCGATATGGTGGGTCACGTGACACTGGTCACGGGTTCGGCCACGGACCGCCGCCGAACGACTATTTATATAGAACACATCTCCCATAGCTTTCTGAACCTCAAGAATCATATAACCTCAAAAGCACAGCTTGAATACAACGTATTCAATCTCTCGTCTCCTACCCAATTGAACCAATTGAACACCAATCAACAACACCAAGGCTAACTCGGAAGTACCATGGAAATAGGTACTACCGACAGAATGTAAACAGCTTGTAAAGTAGCTTTCGTAGCTTCTTATTCAACTGGGTGGCATTGAGCTGGTAATTGTTTAGTGCCGTCTCAGCAACCAGAAACGGAGGTAACTCATTGGATCTGTTATGGTATATGCTCAGCGTTGCTTTCCCCATACTGATATATGCTTTCATATTCAGGTTGTAGATAATTGACTTCGATCTATGCTTCAAACTCTTCTTAGCTGTCTTTGGTGTAAAGAAAGGGAGTATTGATATCACGTGATATCGAATAAAAAAAATTTCTGATGCTTGTCTTGGGCCCAGCTAGCATCTCAATTTGAGATCTTGACGTTATCAACTAATAGTCGGTTCACCACTGTAATTCTGCGTGCTCTCGCTTACAGTCGGGGAAAGCAAGTGTGACGCGAAAGCAAGTGTGACGCTTCAAATTCTGCGGGTAAAATTGAAAAAAAGCCAGAAATTTCGCAGCTTTAATTAACGATTATTTCAAAAATATCTATTATAAAATTATAAAAACTTGATATTATTATGAGTATTATATTAATCTATCAATTTATAAAAAAAAATATGATTATTTATATATTATTACGTGTTCAATTGATTGAAAATTAGGATTTGCATCGCTTTTTAGGCCTGCGAGTGCACGCAAAATACACGCAAAGCGAGAGCACGCAGAATTACAGTGGTAAACCGACTATTAAGCTTTCTGTGGTCGTAATTCCAGGTGTTATTGATGGTCAGTGCGTTCCGTATCGGAGTCACACAACGTAGTGCGAAAGCCTCGCCAAAATCTGTTTGTATACTGACATCTAGTTGAACATTTCACGCAATTCAAGTTTTTATATTGTTCAGTAGCTCAAAATAAAGGCCTACCATCGGTACACAGAGTTGCGTGTAAGACGCGCTATCATAACAACAGCAACCCACAATTGACGAGAGTAACGATAGGTGGCTACAGGAGACCTAGACCGATGCATCGACGAAGCTCACGACTTGCGAAATCCATCTTATCTCCTGCAAAGAAACCTCATATAACTAAAATGGTCAGCTTCAGTCTTGCAGGCACAGATGTATCTGTGAAGCTGATTGAGGACGTCTCCAAAGACGAAGTGCTCGAGTTTCCAGCATTCAAGGTGGGCATATCTTTTGTATATCTTCTTAAAATTTGCCAGGCTAATAGTTACAGAACTGGATCACAACCTTGCAAACCAATTTGGCACTCCAAAGCAATCCCAAGCATACATACCACCAAAGCCCTTACGTATTGCGCGACATCAAGGTCCAGGCCATCGACCGGTTCGGCAAACGTATCGGCTTCATGAAAGTTGTTGCCCGTATCACAAACTCTGAAGGGGAATATCTACCAGGAGCAATCTTCTTGAGAGGGGCTAGTGTCGGTATGATGGTGCTTCTACAACCTGATGACCTACCTCCAGACAGCCAAAAAGAAAAGCACGTGATATTGACAGTACAAAGTCGGGTTGCAACTGGAGGATTACAATTTGTTGAATTACCAGCAGGAATGGTTGACGGTGGAACTTTTTCTGGGACTGCTGCAAAGGAGATCCAGGAAGAGATTGGATTGGAGATTCCTGAAGATGAACTAATCGATTTGAGCGAGTTGACGATTCCGGAAAATGTAAAGGGGGAGGAGCAAAGCCCTAGGGCAATGTTTCCCAGTGCAGGTGGATGTGATGAATATATCCCCATATTTCTGTATGAGAAGCGGGTTCCTAGAGAGCAATTGAAAGAATGGACTGGGAAGTTGACAGGTTTGAGAAGTGAAGGCGAGAAGGTCAGAACCTCTTATCCTTTACACTCTAAACTATGCCAAGATTAGCCGTGAGACATCGTTGCTAATGTTGGGAAATAGATAACGCTCAAGCTAGTGAAGCTAGAAGACCTGTGGCACGAGGCTGCCAGAGACTCAAAAGCTTTAGCAGCATGGGCAATGTATGAAGGGCTCAAGCGAAATGGAAAGTTATAATGTTACATATTGTCTGATTTGCGGCACCGATAAAATAACGTCACGACTAAAATGGATCATTGCAGAGATTCATGCACTAGGTCAGATTTCGAAGCAAGCTGAACAGGATGAAGTCTTAGTCTTGGTCTGACCAAAGCTCCCAAGGATGACCAAGGATGAAAGGGATGGTTCAACAGACTCGCCGCCAGAAAAGACTAATCAGATTGCCGAGGTTGATGAGCCCACAGAGCGGTAAAAGCAAGTCCAGTTGCTTTGTTGCAACGGTCTTCGAAGAGAAATCAGAAGATGACATGCGTACCATTGACAATAGGCCCATGATAAATGATAAGTATGTTTTTTTGGATCGAAATGTAACTCTGCGTGAGTCACGGGCGAGAATAAGGAAAGGAGGGTCGACAAAAAATTGAATACGAAAAACTTCAGCAGTATAATGCCACTCCAAGAAATTATTTTGAGCCGTTTCATGTGGGATAGCTCGACACTCGGGCATGATTCTTCATGTAGGCGCCGCACAGGAGGTATTCAAAGCCCATTCCCTAGATTATCCACCTAGTCACCAGGGACATCTCCAGGACACCAGATCATGATTCACGGTTCACCTCAGAGACTTCCAGGCTACATTCACAGCCACGGGGGATAATCGTCGGCTCGCTTATCCAGTGCCGTGATTAGACTTGCAGTACCACTCTCATAGGTGACTGGGTAGGTACGTAGGTAGATAGTCCATCAGTCCTAATTTTCCCGGCAAAGCGAGTAAGTACCGCCTTCCCACCGCAGCGCCCTACAAATAAATTATAAACACAGCACCTTGCACTGACCTGGAGATCTGGTCTACATCATATCCCTTGCAATACAATCCATCCAGCATGGCTCCTGTTACTTGGATTTTAGAGATTGTCATATTGTTTACTTGCTTGTCCAACCCAGCATACAGCTATTCGCTAGCTCGTGTTTATGACTATACCAACTGGTACTCAAGCTTTACGTTCGAAGATGTGAGAGAATCTGTAAGAGCATTTGGGCTTTTGCTAATATTCATAGCTTCCTGACCCCACCCGAGGAGTCGTTGATTATCAGTCTTTGGCAGATGCCCAGTCACTCAACCTGACGAGAATCATTGGCAAGCAAGTGTTCATGAAGGTGGACAACAGTTCCGTCATACCACTGTCTGCTACCGGCCGAAAGAGCATTTGGCTTGAGAGCAAGGAGACATTCTTGCATGGCTTGTTGATTGGGGATTTCGAGCATATACCTGGCAGTGACTGCGGTATATGGCCTTCATTGTAGGGCTATCTCCATTCACTGCTCGTGCGCAGGGCTAATTGCATCCCTGTTGCAGCTGGACATTCCACAATTACAATGCTGGTGATTCAGACAATTACGGCGAGATCGACATACTCGAGGGCTTCAATGACATCGCACAAAACTACGTCTCTCTCCATACCAGTCTCAATTGCACCTTCAAATCGCCTCCCGACCAACAGACTGGATTACCAAACAATAACAATTATGACTGTAACCTCTCTGTCGGCGCAGGTTGCAGTGTTATTGCGCCTTATGGAAGCTATGGAGCCTCTTTCAACGTCATTGGAGGTGGAGTGTATGCAATGCAATGGACAAGCGGATTCATCAAGATCTGGTTTTTTCCGAGAAAAAAGATTCCGAGAGATATCAGCGCTGGGAAACCGGATCCAGGCAAGTGGGGTACACCAACTGCTAATTTCGACAGTCGATACGGCCATTGTGATGTCAAAAAGGCATTTCCACCACAGTCTATCGTAAGTTCAGCATGAGAGAATCTTTTATACTCCCCTTTTAAAGCCTTGAGAATAAACATTGATACATTCACAGTTCTTTGATACCACATTCTGTGGAGCGGCAGCAGGTGGGAAAGCTTGGACAGACTGGACAGATTGCTCTGCAAAGACACGTTACTCTACCTGCGAGGAGTATGTTGCAAATGTTCCCAGCGCTTATGACGATGCATACTGGCTCATAAACTCGGTGAAAATTTATCAATGAGGGGATGATATGTAATAACGATTACACTTTGATGGGGCAAAGCTTTGGTAAACTCATTTCGACTTTCGGAATATGTTGATGTTTTGGGTTTCACTGAGAAAAGATGTTTGATAGCATGACGCTGCTTTCCAAGTAGTAGACCAATTACACATCTGATTTCCAGTGTCAGTGCTCATCTAAATACCATTTATAGCTGCGACCGGTCTAAGTGTTGACCAAGGCATAGCCGCATAGAAAAACAATTATAATTCACAGTATGTCTCTCATCTCAACGAAGCACTATGTGATTAAATGCCTATAGTAATAATCCTTTCTAAGGTACTTGATACTATTAGTAATACTTGAATGCCTTCTTCTAAGTTTGCTATTTGTTCTATGTAGGCATGTTGATGTTCGAATGTATTTAGAGTGGGGGTCAAGCAACACTTCTAACGCCATTAAAGAACGTAGATAATAGAAATGAAGCCTTTCAATTGTATCATATCAGACTTTACGGAACCGCACTGATGTCAGGTGTCATACATTCATAACGAACAGTAGAAATTCCAGATGTTATAGGACCACGACGAGAAGTCTTAAGTAGAGCTTCGTTGCTGATTATCGCCTCACTGTAAACTTTGATATTCGAAAAATGAATGTCTAGACATTCAGATTTCTGAATGCATCTGAATACCTAGATTAATGGCCTGTACTTACATCATCATGATTCTGTTCTTGGGATGGACATGAGATTGCTGGAGCCATAAGTGCACTGCCCTTATTTCCCCAAAAATCGATGTCTGCAATATAGCAAGATCGCTCCAATAACAATATAGAAGTAAATTTATAGCTCCTTCAGTCATTTACCCTGAATTTCGGACAGTGGAGCCAATGTTTGGGAACTGATGTAAAATCCAATACATAAAAATACGATGACGGGAAACCATGTCGTCGGCGATGGACGAGTACGGGTCGGCCAACTAAATCCCAATATGAAGATTGCAGAACGATTCCTAGAACGATTCCCCGTCGCTCAGAGAGCTCACATGAAGTAAGTGGGCTGGCTGGTGGCTTGCTGTTTTGCATGCGCTTCTGAAAGATCTACATGCTCAAATGAGGCCGCAGCGACTTCGCTGTATTGTTCTTTTGAAGATGCAAGTAATCACGGCGAAGATAGTGGTGGTGGCATCAGACAATTTCTGATGATCAGATGGAGCAGGATGACTAGAAATCTAACTTTGAACTGCTTACATGTATCGTACTTGCGAGGAAATCACTTCCCTTATTTACATGTCAGACTTCAGACTGAAAATTACATTCGTTGTCTGATATGATTTATTAATTATCATCCAGTCGTTTTATAATGGTGCTTGTATTTATTAGAAGGAAGGCAATCTCTCTTCTTTATGCTTCTCCGACTCTGAGATGAGACGGAATATGGAACTAGGAAGTATCGACTGCAGTTGCAAGTCGGATCACAAATCTTGAAGAGGACAGTTTCCGATCAACAGTGCGTGCTGACGGAGAAGTGGATTTACGTTTTGGAGAAGATCTTTATGACAGAGCGGAGGTGAATTATGATGTTTCAGGGAGGGGATGAGGGTATTCTTTCGGCACTGATAGCGTGATAAGGTCAATGAAGTGAAGATATACAAGGTGAGGCAAGGAGTTGAAGATGGCTAAGACATGATTGACAGGAAGCATTTGGAACGGTAATAACTATGTCATAGGATTCTCTTTCGCATATACTCAGATTCTTGGTTCTGTATTTTTATAGAGAGTTCAATGCAAACCTATTAAAAATAAATCATATATGATCAAGCGTTGCTTGAAGTTTAAGTTGATAATAAACTGAGCAGAAGTCATGTCCGCAACAATGAAAGAATCAGGTGTCAACAAAAGATACAAGAGACAGCCAGGGCTAAAACTACATTCTGATGCGGCACAGATAGGCAGGCAAGCTACCTTGCTGTGAAAGTCAGAAACCTCATAAGCGTCAAGCTTTCAATAAAACGTCGAGGAGCAATTCGTCCCGAAAACTCCAAGGAAACCGGACACCTCAATATCCTTCATCAGCCAGCATGTCGCCGTCAAGCATGGTGATGACAAAGAGTGGGATCTATGAATTTCAGAATAAAAATAATCATCAGCATATGCTGGATATCAAAATTTCATACACTCCGCCCACGAAGGTCTTGTGAGCAGTTGCATTTAAGCAGAACATATTCATCCAACGAAGGTGTAACCACATCACATCTTGAATAGATGACGACAACAGCGCAGAGAAGTTGTTGTTAAACTTGCATCCCGATTTCGACAACAGTCATGAGATCAAAACAATTAGCCGATGACGACTCTACTCTCCTTCCCCTCCCCTATTCACAGACCCCATCTCACCTCGCTAAGTGCAACCACCCCTTTCCCTTTAAATTGGGCATCAACCAGCACCACGTCTCACCCTACACAAACGAAAACAGGGCAGGTCCTCGCCTCAACCACTCATTCGCCATTGCTCAACCAGAAAAGCGCCTCCGCCTCCCGTTCGGAAACGGCCACCACTCCTCTCCTCTCTCTCACAAAATCCCGCCTCCCATCCCCCTCCTTAATCTCACACACGGTCACACCCTCAACCCGAAGCCTACACACAACTCGGCACAGTTCATCCCGACCCGTCCATCGCCTCCGATAAGGAAAAAAAACAAGAAAAACCACGAAGGAGGAGAGGAGTATGCGCGGGGGTGCAAACCGAAGGAGGGGCGAAGGAAAAAGGAATCTATCATTTTCCATGCATGCATGCAATCTCCAAATCGAAAGCTATTTGTCCGAAAGAAACACCATACTACCTCAAATTCGAGATTTCACAAGGAATCGCTCCATTCCACGGAGATGTCTAGATCTGAAAGGGGTTAAGAAAAGAGAAGAAGAAAAAAAATCTTCATCCATGTTCGGCTAACTTTTAGTTTTCATTTGCCGCCGCAGCTCGCCTCGCCTCGCCTTGTCCGGGGGGCGGGGCGGAGGAGGAGGGGAAAGGCGTTGAGAAGCTAAAGTACGAAGTATGGGGATAGATGGCATGGGCGCTCAACGATCTGCGGCGGGACGGGGCGACTAGGTAGGTTAGGAGAGCAGAACAGGGGAGTGTTATTCTAATTCCATTCCGCTGAATCCAAACCAAAGCGTGCCCTAGAACAGCCAGCAGCAGCTTCAGGGGTTCAAGAATTGATAGCTAGCTCGCTATATGAGGAAGGATACGTGCAGACTAGGGTTTTATATCGGACCTTCTATGTGACGATTAGGTAACATTCAATGCAATATCTCTACTCCCGTCCCTTCGGTCGGCTATCGATATTTAGTGCTAAGCGAAGATCTAGATACGGATAGGGGGGCGCGAGGAGAAAATAATTGTACTGTAACCGAGCGAGGCATCTCCAGTCTTGTGCTTGTGCTTGGTTAGGCATGAAAAAGGAGACTAATAGAGAGATTAACTAGTCTTCATTATCTATGACTATCCTTGCGGCACATTAAACTAATATAGTAATATGCGAGGAAACAAAGGAAGGGGAAGATTCCATCCGCGCGATTCTCCAACGCGAATGGAGGTTTGAAGTTATAGTAAAGCTTTGTCGTCAGTTAGATATGAGCTATCTCTTTACGATCTGCATCAGTATTAATATCATCTTCTCATATATCCATATTCCAGATCAAAGTACACAGCCAAATGACAGCATGCAAACGTTGCACACACCATTGCAGCAGCAGTCTGTTTAGACAGGGGATGGACTTTAGGAGGTGTGTATGCGTACAGTAATATATGCACCTTTTTCCTTTCCCTCTATCCCATGTTTAACCGAGACCGTAGTCCCAGAGATTCATTTGTTACACAATCAACGGGTTCCCTCGACTAAAGCCAAGCCGGGAGTCTCATACAAGCTCGGCCCGTGAAGACGAGTAGCAGTACACCCCCTTTTCGAAAATCGGCCGGGGGGGTTGGGGGAGGGTCGAGGGAAGGGAGATATACATTTTCATTTTACTTCACTTCACACAGAAACCTAATTTTCCCAGTCCTCTAGTATCACAACATGAAGAAAGTCCGTCAGCTGCTGTATTTCAAGCACACCCCCTTTTTTCGCAATTGAGGCAACGATGATGATGATGATAGTGAAATTAATTAATCAATTAATTAATTACATCCTACGTGGAAGTTACGCTGCTGCTGCTGCGGCTTCTGCAGGCTGACACATTTGTCGGAGTATACTGCTGTACCCCAGATTTTTCAGGATTTGCTAGTTCTGGTTTTTTTGGTATGATCGATTGACATGTGCTGATACTGGAGAAGTGGAGGAGGAGGAGGAAGGGGGGGAAGCAACCCCGCGTTTTTAACGATTTAAGGGTGTAAGCATGCAAGCCTTTGAGCACGCCAGCTATCGAGTATGCAGGCTTGCGAGGAAAGGGCTGAAAGGGGGGAGATGGGTTAAAGATGCATATGAGAGACAGAGGGAAATAGTGAAAATTGCAGTGAAGTAGAGTTGACTCAGTTGAGTAGAGTAGAATAGAGCCTAGCCCATGTACTAATGCAGTCAGCTTCAGATAGGATCCAACTTTGGCCTTTTAGCTTCCAGTACTATTTTTTGAAATTAATTATCACTCCATAAGAGATAGAGGGAATCCTAATGAACAAGTAAATAAAAGAGTGAATGAAAGGCCAAGTGACAAGTTGCGGAGAAGTTATCTAAATGAATGCACTTCGATGCAGTGAGCACAATACATAAGGTGCAACGCATACATACATACGTACACAACTTTTCTTTTCCTATATTAACATTACTTGTCTGCCGCGACTGCCAACGAAGTAAAAATATGTTTGGGATATACACCGTATACATGATATTGAATCATGAGAAAATCGATTTATTGGGCAATTTTATCTTTACATTTATTTTCACTTATCTTTTGATATTATAAACAAGAGCGGGCTGCGGGATGAATTCACCTCTTGATTTCCCCCTCTCTTGCTCATACAGCTCTCCCCTCCTCACATATCCACCATTTACATATTCACTTTCCCATTAACTATCTAAGTGAAGTAAAGTGGAGTGAACCCAAAGCCAAGGAAAAAAGTATGTGTGTGTATATACATGTCTAAATCCCTGCTTCAAACATCACGATCCGGGTTCTGAATGGCTCCTCCCAGATTCAAGATTTTTCCCCGCAAAAAGCTAATCAGGAAATGAAATCGAGATGAGAGATGGAGGGAAAGAGTAGTGCCGATGATATGCATTTTACTCCAATTGTAATTCCCTCTTTTCCCTACGCCTTTTCTGTTACTTGCGTGCATTGGTTGCATCTTCACCGCTTAGAAACGGCCATTTTCACTGTAACCCACCTATTTATTTCTTTATCTGTAATTCTTTCGGTATGATGCGAGATGGGTAGATTGAGGTGGTGTTAGTATGGTATGGTATGGTATGGTATGGTATGGTATGGTATGGTATGGTATGGTATGATATAATATAGTTGGTCGTAGAGAAGGAATGGATGTTGGAGGAGAGGGGGGTTTTCACATGTGAATAGATGAAGTGTTGATGTACATCATACTACTATTACTATATATAGATATATGTACATGTTGGTAGATTCAAGAAAGCCAATGAGATGGAAAGTAGAGGAAGAGTCTGTAAGCAATGAAACGATGCTACTGTACTCTACTTCACTTCCCCTGTTCCCCTCTCCTCCCCCTCATCACTACAATCTCCACTTACACGCAACGACGCACATCACAAACCCCAGACAAAATGCTAGCTCAGATAATGAGGAGATATACATATGGTTTAATGCTCCACTAATCTATTCCAATTCCATACTAATTCCAACTCCAAGACGAAACAAACCACAACAGCTCACCCCGGCCCTCATCCAATCTCCCATCTATCTTCCCAATCATATGAACAGGAACAATAACAACAATAATAAACAAGTTAACAACAAATAACGCGGCTATAACGGTAACCCCCACACAGATACAGACACAGACATAGACTCAAGGCGTGATTTGCACATCATCAATAATGCCGCCAAGCTAGCTCCGGGTTCCCCCATCTGGGCGTTGAGGGGGCTCAAGAGCCAAGTTCAGCCAAGTCCAGCCTCAGTGGGGGGTGATTCCATTTTCTTTTCAATAATCAATAATAATCGGCTTCTGTGGAATATATCAGAGTGGATATGTATGTAAGTAGGTAATTGTTGTGGTGGTATGTTGTAGATGTATATATACTGTGGGAATAATAGGATAACTAGGTCACGTGAACAGGGATGCTTCCACCTTGGCATCGACTACTGAGCATCAGGAATCTGTATGGGAGTACAGGAA
>QYAL01000095.1:126770-142718 GCA_003988805.1 Ploettnerulaceae sp. D365 | reverse complement strand
ACTTCCATGGAGGTCAACCAACTACCAACAACTCAATCAGATTATACACGACTTTAGGATAACCAGAAGCTTTTGTATATACACCTGTGAATCCAACAGGGTATATGGGATTTTGGGGAGTGTGTACTCTTATCAATCTTCAATTGATACTGTACTGTATGGCATGCATGCTTTGCACAAACCCCAAAACAGCATACTGTATATGTTCCACAACATGAAAAACGCAGCCAGTCCAGTACTGTTGTTGCATCATGGCGCATCGCTTGTGGTACTGTACTATAGTAGCTTCTTTCTAGAATACATGTGATTAGGGGTTGTCTGATGCAGAGCAGTAGTAAGTAGAGGTTGATTCGATGATGAAGGTAATGAAGACTAAGTATCTTCTAGTTTTAGCCTCGCTATATACGTATACTCGATGCTAAGGTGCAGAACAGAAGAGGAAAGGAAGAAGAAGAACAGCAGATTCTAACCCTTCTTACACCTTTGAAACGTAAATACCTAACCTATCTCACTCATCAGTCTTCACACCTTCATCTCCATCTTCATTGTAGTACACTATACCATAAAAACAACAAATAAAACAATCAATCAAGCTGCCATTAACCAACTTAAAAGACCAGACTTGAAAATATCGAAGAAAGGTTTTTTTTCTCCTCGGAACAAAAGAGTGATACGATATAATATCAGTTCATTTATTCATTCATTATCAATCACTTCAGCCACAGCCACAACCTCAGCCCCCCCCTCCCCCCCTCCTCCCTCGTCTCCCGGCCTACGAAAGAAACAACAAGAAGAGAAGAAAAAAGTTTATTCGTACCACCAAACATCACAAGGCTTTGGGTCGAAACATCTATCCATACATACATAATAACCCTCCTCCACCATTCCATGTATATATATTTAACTCTCACCTCTTTTTAGAAAAAAAAAAACTCACTCAAATCAGCTCATTTATCTACGTAAACTACAGTACAGTACAGTACCACCTTACTGACTCGGGTCGTATGATCGTTATCTATCTACCCGCCTAGATACATACATACATACATGTATGTATGTATGTATGTACACGGTCATCTTCGATTAGTAATGGAAGACAGTACAGTACCTCTACTCCTCCTCCTCCTCCTCCTCCTCCTCTCTCTCTCATCTTAATCTAGATATTAAGTCAAGACGCTGATTAGAGATTATTTAAGCTAAATATATATTTCTATCTTCAATTCCGGTCATTCAATTCAATTCAATTCAATTCAATTCATCAAAATCAAAAAGGACTCACTCAGCCCATGGCATACAAAAGACCACCAGCACCATGGAGGAGGGGGTGAGCCCGAACCACTTGTCATGAAGAATGCCAAGTGCTGTTTTGTATCATACTCTGTCCCGCAGCATACTATATATACTGTACATACATATCGCATTTTTTGTGAATACATACATACTAATAGAGTAATAATAATAATAGAGCTCGGATTTTCCTTTTTTTTATCCCTCCGTTTCCCTTTCCAAATAAACATTGAATATATCCACTTCCCTTCCCTTCCCTTCCCTTTCCTTTCACTCTGCCTGCTCCGCTCCGCCTCATCCCATCCCATCTCATATCCCTTGGCAAAAGAGAGACATACCGCCGTCCTCGCATGATATGTACTGTACATACGAAAGGTACATACAGTACATACATATGTACAAATTAAATGCAGGGACTTTCTTTCTTTCCCTAGTTCACCTAGTCCTGTCTGTTCCTTTCTATTCCTTATCTAATCACCACAGACCACCACAGACCACCACAGACAGACCCTCTTTTTCTTCCCTTCCCTACAGTACCTGTACCTGTACCTTTCCCCACCTTATCCTTCTCCACCCCACCCATCTCTTCCCTTAGTCTCATTATTCCCGGCCGGCCGGCCGGGATAAGACGGAAGTGGTATGATAATTAGACTTTTTTTTTCAAAATTTTAATTTTTTTTTTGTCTTTCGAGAGCGAGACGAGACGAGACGAGACGAGACCCATTTATTATTGTGATGTGAATCTGTGCTTTGGAGATCGGATCTTTCCCGTTTGCCGGATGGATGGATGGATGGTTAGTTAGTTCCGATGGAGGATGGAGGATGCTTGGAAGAGAAGGCTTGGATGGATGGAGGAGAGAATTGAGATAGGAGGAGAGATATGAGATAAGATAGATAGGAAGGTGGAGTGGAGAATATGTACTGTACTGTATGTACGAAGTACTGTGCAGTATATAGAAGAAGAAGTGGAGAGAGATGGATACCAACTACAGTGTAGACCGCTACATATTATTAGTATTTCTCCTCCTACAGTGCCCCCAAAAAAACCCATACATACATACATACATACATACCTATTTCTAGGTTCCTTTTCGGGTCATGTACGAAGTAGTTCGTACATATCGTACATACATTTACAGTACTTCGTACTGTGCTGTACCGCGGTCCCAAACCGTGCGAGCTGGAGGGGTACAGTAAGGCCTTGGCGTTTCATTGGGTGCTTCGATGAATCATCTCCACCATCTCCTTTATTGTTCTGACATCTTGATCCGGGAGGAGCGGCGAAGATGAAACTGAGGTGAGAGGAGGTGGTATGATACTTACATTATTATTCCAGTACTGTATGTATGTACTTACTGTATGGTTCGTACCGGGGAAGGGGGGGTCCGGGCACGGTGGAGGGAGGGATGTAGTATAGTATGGTGCTTTTATTATTATTCGATGGAAATGATGGATGAGGACGAGCGAATGATTGAGGGCGCTTGATGTGGAGGCGAGGATAGTGAGTGAGTGGAATATGAGCTTGTTGCTGCTAGGTACTGTAGGTACTGGCTAGGTAGCAAGTCTTTTCCATTGAAGGGTTCATTACTATACTATACTCAAAATCTCATTCTTGCTGTAGTAAGTACTATATCTAGTCAGTAAGTAAGTATATACACAAAATACCACCAAAAAATTAAAGTAGCACTTCCCCCCCCCCCTCCCCCCCTCTCTCTCTCTCGTGTACATACAATACAGTAAATAAACAATTCTAACGATACTATACTGTAAATACTTTCTATAATCAGAAACAAAAAAAAGTACAGTAAGCGAGTATAGTATATATATATGTACTTCATTACTAAAAATTGATCTGACAGGCGGCAGGAAAACTTCAAGCTCACTTGAACTATGCAGTTGTGCACTTCCTCTAGTACTGTACCCGTCCCGCCTTCAAAACAGCAACCTAAATTAGGTAGGTACCTCAGCCAATGATTAACCAACCCCTGTCACTCACTCACTCACTCACAGGCTTGCGGCATTATGAACCAACCAAATATGAAAGAAAAAAGAAAAGAAAAAAGATTGAAATATGCGCGCTTTATATGCATTATTGGGATGAATGTATAGTAAATATGGGTTTGAATTGTATTGCATGATTGAGATTCGAAGGTTAGATCACAAAAGAGTGATGATGATAGGGTTGGGGTGAGGTTTGAGTACGAGTGGTCTTGGTTTTGGTCTTGGTGACACAGGAATGGACCCCCGCCTCCTCCTCTCCTCTCCCCCCGCTTAACCCCCTTGAAGGTAAGAACGAAGTATGTACTGTAAGGTGGGAATTTGAAGAATCGCATGTTAGTGTACAGAATCTTTTGGACTGGATGCCAGCCCCCGGGGGAACGAATACTAAGTGCCCACCTCACTCTGATAATCTACTGTATGTAGAATGGTATGGTATGGTATGGTATGGTATGGTATGCTCTAAACAACGCGACTATTATACAGGACATATGTACTATAGCAGCGAAATTTAGTTCATATAATATCATTTCATTTCATATACCGGCGTTGGCTCCCTTCCCTTCCCCTCATCTCCCCTCCCCTCATCTCCCCAGTCATGTCCAGTCCAGTCTAGTTCCTCCCAAGTCACCATCTGTGGAGTTTAGTAGAGTACTGTAGAGTAGAGCAGAGAGCGGTGTGTGGTATGTATGTGTAGTATGTGTGTATGAAGTGGAGTGGAGGAAGCCGTTGGAGAATTATAGTAACTATACTTCCTTTGTGGGGTAATGATAAAAGCCGGACATTGTCGATCTCTTCCAGTCCAGTACAGTACTACACATCAGAAGTTCTCGAACAATAATACTGTAATGTGTACTGCTGTGGCGCGGTTCTCGTAAAAGAGTGCAAAGAAAAAGAACGAAGGCATTTCCCAGGGGGGCGGGAGAGAAGAAAAAGAGAAAAGTCTCAGTATAGTGCGTCTGTGGCTGATTATTCTACGGTCTCGCGGGTGATGATTGGATGATGATTAGATCGTTGAGGGAAGCTATGTAAGCTACCGTACTTGGCGTCGCGTAGAAATTCCTAGGATGAGATGAGATACGGCTTGGGCTTGGCAACGGATGTACAGTAGCGAAGCGAAGCGAAGCGGCGGATGGAGGAGGAGAAGCTGGACTACTACTACTGTGGACAAGTAGTTAACAATAATACAATACTGTAGTAAATACAGTAATAGGGAGGAGTGGATCTTTTTCTTCTCGGCTACAGCAGTAACAGATGTGAGGGCGTGTGAAACAAGCGCTGATGATTGGATTAAATTTGCTTTCAGTACTGTACAGTACTGTACAGCGGGAGATGTTTCTTCCCCCTCGTTTTGAAATTCTTGACGGGACGGCTTGGTTCCAGGAAAAAAGGCTCGATATTACTGTACCGCACCGTACTGTACTTACTATATTTCCTTCACCGCTCATCTTGGCCGTGTTTTACAGTATCTTGCATGAGTAAATACCGTCGTAGTTCGTTCGTAGTGAGATCTAGTGAAAGTGTCGAGTCCGGGGAATGGTCGAAGTATGCCGTCGCATGCGAAAGAGATCCCATCTTACAGTACTGTACAGTCTGTATTATTATCGACACACTTTTCTACGTGTTGACCTGATTATTGTTCCTTGGCCGTGCCGTGTCTATCCAGACTGCTGCTAGATGAGACGAAGAAGGAAACTCCTCTGCCAAATAAAAATGTAAAATTTCCTGCCTGGATATTAATTAATCAGATTTTTATCGCGCAAAGCTCAAGGCTACATGAATCGTCATGACATGCGCTGCTCTATTTATGTACCATTGGCGATAGATATATAAACTCCGTATGGCTATGGCCATACTGGAACTCTCGCATCCGACACCCGCATTGTGGACATTGTCACGAGAGAAGGCGTGGCGCACCAGCTGGCTGGAAGTCAGCCCAATAAAAAGAGTTGCGACGAGGACGAGGACGAGGACGACGACAACCGTTCATCCGTGTGGAGGTGGAGGTGGAGGTAGGTGCCTTGGAATGGGGAGATTTGATGCAGTACAGTATAAGCTTGTGATGTCATCGCAAATACTGTACTGTATTGTACTTGTCCAAGAAAATAGAAGGAAGGAAAGAAAAAGAAAAAAGAGGGAAAAAGAGGGAAAGTCGTAATTGCGTCAGCGGAAGTAGGTGATTAAATTATTTATTCGTGGAAGTGTATTATTGAGGGCATCTAGACATCTGAAGAAATGAAAAGGTTAATTAATTAGTAGGTACTGTAGCACAGTACTTTACGAAGGTACATACAGTAAGTAGTGCGAATGGCAGCTTCCGTCGGCGCGGGTCAGGTACAGGTACATCGGGTAAGGGTACATCATCGCCGATCAATTACAGTAATAAATAATAATAAGTGGTCCCGGGATGCGAATGTCGAGAGGGAGACAGAAGCTGAACATCGTGATTCTGGTCTGATGTCGATTAATAATAATAAGATTCTGATCCTGATCCTGATCTCTTTCGTTGAAAGTGGGGTGAGTGGAGTGGAGTGGGTTCTCGTTCTTCTTTCCATGGGTGGGAGGGTCGTCGGCTGTGGATAGTGGATTGGAAGGATAGGAGGATATGAAAGCCTTTTTTGTACGAAGTACTTCGTACGAACGAACTGGACTGTAACTGACCTGTGCGCTCGCCGCAGTTTCTTGGGCGAGACGAGGACGAGGATCTTTTCAAGGTCCTTCACCCGTTATTATTTGGTTGGATGTTCGAGTTTCCATGTTTTCTCTTCCTGGAGGGATTATTATTATGGAGTTCTGGCGCCACACTACTACTCCATGGTGAGACGCTGGAAACTGATGGCCTGGCCCTCCCCCTTCTTCTCCCCCATCCCCATCCCCTTCCCCCATCCCCCACCGCCCGGACCATTTACAGTACAGTACAGTACATGTATTCACCAAGAATGCTAGGCCGCCTTTTTTTTCTTGGCATGGCAGCATCGAATCGAATAAAGAAGAAAAATACGACGACCGAAGAACGAAGACGACGACGGCTCGATAGATAGATACTGTATCAAACTGGAAATTGCAAGATATGAGTACTGTATGAGTATGAGTATGAGTATGAGCATTGAATGAGAAGGTGAGGTGAGGTTGTACTTTTGATTAGATAGATGGCACCCCGGGGTGGTACGGAGGAGGAAGAGAATTGAAAAAATGCTGTATCGGGCTTACGACGAATGGAATGGAGAGGGAGAGAGGGAGACTCGGGAACGGGTTCGGGTTCGGGAGGGAGGACGAGCTGGTGGGATCTGGTTTGATAGGTATAGTACCCGTATCCGTACCCGTACCCGTATTATCTGTCGACGGCAACTCTGAATATATACTGTAGTAGTGTGTAACATCCCCCCCCCGTTGATAGCCGCCGCCGCTGAAAGAGACAGAAAGAGAGAGAGAGATAACAGAAAATCCCCCCATTATTACAGATAGTATTATTCCTTATTTCCCTTTAATACAGTAACCGGATCCAGCTCCAACTTGTATCCTCCTCCCACACAAAGATTCCATTTCCTAAAATTTTAATTGTACAATACAGTACTACTGTACACTAATCTCAATACCTGTTTTTCTCCTCCATTCCAAACACAGTCACATACATACATACATACATACATATTCCCAACACAGGATAGTACACTACCCTACACTACAGTATCCGGTTTCCCCCCCTACCTTTTCTTCACCGTTGAATGGCCATGGCATGGCTCCTCGTGGAAGTGGTAAAGGGGGCGTCAGCAATGCAATGAGTGAGTGGTTGGTTGATTGATTGATAGGCTTAAGAAAGGATGTGAGACGTTGATATGTACGATTAATTGCATTGCATTGCATTGCAGCCCGTAAGTAAGCAGAACAAGAAAAACAAGCTGAGGGTGGCGTGTGTGTATTTAATTATTGGTACAGTACAGTACAGTACTGTACTGTATCAGGTTATGGAATTAATTTCTGTACAGGACTAATAACTACTATCTTTCGCCTCCACCTCCTCCCCCTCCTCCCCCTCCTCCCCCTCCTCCTCCTCCATTAGATAGATCCCGATCCCGATCCCGATCCCGAAGTTACAGTTCGAGTACTTCATACATATACATATACATATATAAAAAAAGCGCGATATCTTCACATGCAACAACTACTATACTCATACTTCATACTTTCTTACAGTACTCCAAGATCTGATGTCAGCTACATATACATATATACCTACCTGCTGTCACTACGAAAACCCTATCCCGTTCAACTATCCTTACTATACTCTGATGCCAAAACAATATCGTGATATAGTACTAAAGGACCTAACCATCGAGCTCGAGCTCGAGCTGGCTGTACGTTGGCGGAGGAGGAGGAGGTGAAAGCCATTGGGGGAGGGGGGTGGAGAGGAGGGGAGCTTTTAGAAAGTGCCGAATATACCGAGAGGATGGATCTTGAAATGACGACTTATGGGTACATGTACATGTACACCTACGTACTGTACGTGCTTCGTGCTTCGTAACTACTGTGGAGAGAGATGAGGGGTAGTAGGGAGTTCTGTGCTAATGTGTAGAGAAGAAAGAAAGAAAAGATATATGGAGATACAAACGTAGAGATATAGTGCAGTCCGAATCTCGATTTTCCGAAAGAAAAAAATGAACATGAATAATATACATGTACATGCGTGAGATTTCCCCCTAGGCTTATCTTTATCTCATCTCTCCGGCAAATGTACTGTAATGTCCGATTTTATATTTTATTATATACAGTATTTATCTATCTCTTTCTAGTTCTGTGATAGTACTATGCAGCTACATGTAAATAAATAAATACCGTATGAAAACAGCCACATCACATCACATCACAGCCACACATCACATCACACCACACCACGATATCTTATCAATCTACGACTACAGTACAGTACAGTACAGTATGAGTTGAGATTATTAATAATACATAACAGCCGCAAATCCCGAGATAGATATCATAGATAGCTCGCGTGCCGACCAGGTATGTACTTCGTACTTCATACTGTATAGTAACTTTTTTTTTTGGCTCTTTGATGAGTACTGTACTGTACATATTACTATTCCTTTAGCTTTCTTTCCTCTCTTCCTTCATGCGCATCCGCCCGCTACTGTCTAAGCCTCAATAGTTGCGTGGTGCTGTACCCTACCTTACCCTACTGTACATGTAATACAAAGAAAACCTCAACGGGCTGCTGTGTTTACATACTATACTGTATCTAGGTGTGACTTTCTTTTTCTCTTTCGGAGATATTTTCTTGAATGAATGATGAAGGGGGGGGAAATGAACTAATTAATTGATTGAAGGTCGTAATTGCATTTATATGTATATGTTCAGGGTAGTAGAGTAAAAGTTGCAATTTATATATACGAAATGTATACGGTAATTTCTACTACTACCTGCCTGTCTGGCTTTGTTACTTGGTTAACTGTATAGCCAATGAGAATGAGAATGAGCTTGACGAGACCTCGAAACCGAAAGAGGGATTTCTTCGTTTCTTCGCTTCTTTGTTTTCCTTAGTGCAGATGAAGGTGCAGGTGTAGTGCAGCAAGTGGGTTGGGTGGTGTCATGGCTGGGCCGCACAAAGCCAAGGCCTCTCTCTGTCCTTGTCTCTCACTCTCACTCTCACTCTCCCTCTCCCATATCCCTGAATAATAATCCGTAAATAAATTAATCCCAGCCGAACTCTGGTATGGTTTGATGCAGCTACCTGCAGCTAGTATATACTAGCGCTCTGTGGCTACTTCTTGGCATCAAACCGCCAACTTTTTTTTTTCCCTTTCATGGCTGCTGCAGCCAATCATGACTCTCAGGCCAAGCTTCTGTCCCTCGACCCACCCTCCGAAAATTCGATGGGAAACGAGAACGAGAGCCTCTACTACTGGTGTGTAGCTTAGTTGACGCCGCCGCCACCCCCCCGCCAACTCCAAGAACGCTGATAAGAAACGACCTGAGTTGATCTGTGTCTTTTTTTTTTGGAGAATAATATGGCTTGCCCCTAATGCTTTTTGAGTAATTGTACAATATAGGGCACACAACATTTGCTGTGGATGATACCACTATCAGTAAAGTATCAGATGGGAAGTCGTCAGTGACAGTCAGTCAATCAATCAATCAGCATTCGCTTCGCCTCGCTGTGTTTCGGAATCGACGGCATGTTTTCTGGTCAGTCAAGCAATGAATGCAAGCTTGTTTGGTTGTGTCCGTCTTCCTTGATTGATCGATCCGTTGATGCCGGCGCAAGAGAGATAAAGAGATAGAGAAAGATTACGAAGGGTACATGTAAGAGCGAGAATAATATTATTGCATCTCCGTAATACGCGGCGCATCCTTGTTTACTGCACCAGCTGGGGGGGCCTGGATCCATTACAGGGCTTGGACAAGGGATTGGCGTAGAGGTGGAGCAAGCTAGATCTCCAGCATTAGTCTGGTTTGGATGCAGGCAAGGCAAGTCAAGTCGCAAGCAAAGTATGTAGCCAACTAGTACTACTCAACCTCGACTTCGAGAACATTTTACCTGATTATCGTATTATTGTTGTTTGGGTGAGGAGAGAAAGAGATGAGGTTGAGGATCAGGATGAGGATGAGGGTTGGATCACAAGTCATGACCATCTGTGCATCAGTCGTGGTTTATTGTTGTTGTGTCCCGGACATGCTAGCATGATTAACACGAATAATTTATGATAACAAGAATTTCCTCAAGGCTCAAGTGATATTGTTATTCACCCATCATCAATTGCCAGATCCAAAACCGAACTCGTACCACCACATCTTTATCATCATTACTCTATTTACAATATTTATAATATATACTCCCTTCTCATACCATGGTCCACTACATGTACTTTATCAAGCCATGCCCATCAACAAAACAAGGCCACCCCACTTCCAACGCCTAATTCCGAATTTCGCGCTAACCCCAATTCCGACCATCCTCCCCTACTACTCTACCCGTCTTTATTCTCCTCCTACTCCTCCTCCTCCTCCTCCTCCTCCCCCTTCTTCTCCCTCCTCTCCACATCATCTAGGCCTGAGCCAGCCTTTCACCTCATCCGAAAATTCCATATCAACATCCCATCGTCGTCGTCTCGTCCCGTCGGCATCGTTTGGTGGCAATTCAATAAATTCGACATTGCCTTTGACACCAAAGATTGAATTGTGTGATTCATTCTGCTCATTGGTTCCCTCCCTCCTTCTACGCTCGCATAATCAATCAGCCCAGCAAGACGTCATCTACGTACTTGGACTGCAACAATAATAAATCAGGCCGGCCTTGCTCGCCCGCTCGCACACTCGCACACAACCGCCGACGCCCGGGAGAAGAAAGCAATAAAGAAGGAACAGGTAGAGAAGTCGACTTCGGTTTGACTTTGTCCTGGCACCATCTAGTTCCCTTCCTTTCCCTCTCGATACTCGACACCCTTTAGTCGAATTACCTCTTCCTCCTCCTTCTTCTCCTCCTCGATCGCGCCTTCTGAAGCAAAATACACCCCATCGCGCACGATAGCTGGAATACGCCGTGCTTTGGCTTTTCTTCCCCAACACCCATCCTTCACTCCCCCGTCTCTCGTAAGTTCTTCTGCTAGAAAAACGCGCTTCAATGCAGCCTTCTCCCCTGTTCGCGATTCAGCGGCCCCTACGGATTACCTACGCATCTCTTCATACTCTTTTTCTAATTTGTAAATAAAAGGACAAGGCTGACCTGTTCCTTCCAAGCAAGACTAGCGCATCATCTCTTACCTTCCTACAGCCAGAGTCTCAAGAAGTATCGATGCTCAGCAGGAATTGAGTGCCGCTTCTTCGACAACCCTACCGGTTGCACACCTTTACCTCCTCTTCTACCCCCTTCCCACCATATTCAGGGCACCGACCGTACGAATGCCTTATACTCCTCCTTCCCAGCGATCTCCTGCTGCGTCCGCTCCTCATTCCCCTGTCGCCAGTCGTCGATCCTCCTCCTCATATCACTCAGGTCAGACAATAGGCCTGTCCGTCCCAACCCGACCAGAGCTTCCACGGTCGACATCATACCTGACGAGACATCGACGGACGACATCGGTCAAGACTGCCGCCTTCACACCTTCCCTTGAACCGTCACCACCCGGAACAGCAGACGAGGAGAACAATGATACGAGCATCTTGACTGTCAAAGGCAGTCTCAGGCAATCACCACATCCCATGACTGATGAGTCAATGGTCCCAGCTGGCGCAATCATGTCACCGCCTGACTCCGCGCAGAACTCGAGCGATGACGAGGATACCCAAGAGTCAAGGGGTCGGGAGCTCGAGCTGGAGAATTTGGCAGAACTACAAGCTGCCATCAGGACCATCGAACAGCACAGGGAGAGCTCGCCGATACGGATAGCAGAACAGATCGGGAAAGCCAACCAAGCATTATCACTCCTTATGCCCCCGTCAGAAGCAGAGGATAAGCCAACAGCAGTCCATATCGAGCAGTCGATGGTAAACTCGCTGAGAAAGATCGCCCACAGTAGGTCGAGCACCGAATCGGTCTTCATCGATCTACGGCAGAAGCAACCAGAGACTCCTCTTACCGGATCTGATGATGAGTCCGTCACTGATGAGGATGAGCCGGGGCGATCTAGAAGGAAGCCCCCGATGCTCAGAAAGAAGTCTGGCGAACTGGTCAGACCAGCGCTGCGACCTTCATCAGCAAGAAGGCGACCATCGAGTATGCCAGGTACTCCTACCTTCTCCAAGGCCGTCCACTTCGACTCCCACCTCGAGCATGTCCGCCATTTCCTCCAAGTTGATAGACCTCTCGCAGTCAGTGCAGGCTCGTCCCCGGTCGAGCTATACGACAGCGATACCGAGTTCCCGTTCAATGAAGATGGTGCGAAGAGTCCACCATTCGAGTGGGAAATCGTCGTATCAAATATCCCCGCAGATTCTCCCATCCGCTTGTCCCTTCCAGTAAGACTCGAGAGAGTGTTCCTGTCAGCAGATAACAAGACCCTGGTCGGTAGTGTCGCGGTCGCCAACCTATCGTTCCATAAATATGTCGTGGCACGATTCACGCTCGATTATTGGAAGACCACATCGGAAGTCGTGGCCGAGTTCAATCACGATGTTCGCCAACCAAAACGTGATGGGTATGATCGTTTCAACTTCAACATCAAGCTTGCAGACCAGGCAAATTTGGAAGCCAAAACAATGTTCTTCTGTGTCAAGTATTGCGTCAACGGTCAAGAGTACTGGGATAACAATAGCTCAACCAACTACCAAGTGGATTTTAGAAAGAAGGCCATACCACAGAATGGAAAGAAAGGAACGCCAGGCGCAGCATCCAGACCGGTCGACTCCCTCCCAAGAAGCCACAAGAAGTCCCCTACCGCGAATGTCAGACCCAAGTCTAAGCCTGTTACTTTTGACGACTTCGCTGATGGCTTCGATGCCAAATATCAGTTCGATGATTTTAAGCAACCTGCGAATAGTTACATGGGCGAGTCAGGTTCTGTTAGGCTGAAGGGAGTGAAGTCTGCGGTCACTCTGGGATCTGATAACCTTACTCGACGGGCTCCACAGAGCAACGGCCAGGCGTTTGGTAACAGATATGATTTTGGCGCCTCGCTCTCCGCTGCGATCCAGGCCGCAAACTCCTCTCCAGGTGATCGATCCGGCCTCACCATGAAGGCCTCATCGGAGAAGCAACTGGCCCAGAAGTTTAGTGCAGGTACTGAGGAGTCTTTATCTCCCATCACCATGGCGAGCAAGCGAGTCCCGACCAAGTCGATACCATTAGCTAAGTCGACTCCTACGACTGTGTCCGCATCTGGCGCCGACTCACCCCGTCCAGCTGGAAGTGAGAAGCCGGCCCTGGCCTCCCAGTCTTACAACGAGTTGCTGGACAAGTATTGCTTTGTACGTACCAACGACCACCACTGGACGAGCTAGGACTTGTATAGCTAACCTTGCTCTAGTTTGGGTCTTCGAAGAGCTCCCCCCAGCTCAAAGACGGAACCATACGAACTGGTCAATACGATGGCAGCAATGACGATGGGTACATACTTGGCTCAGCCGAATCCACTGCTGAGAGCTCTCCTTTGATGATGGAGAAGCTCACGTCACCTCCTTCTCAGAGAGCAAGCACGCAGGCGTCTCGCTCTGCCTCGCCAGCCCCGATGACAGGCTTCGTTTCGGGTACGTCTCCGATGTACCATAACCTGCATGCTGGTTTTTCGTTTCACGACACTCATGCAGCAACAGCAATCCGAGGTTGATTTTACACATTTTCAGATTTCTATTCGAATCTTGTCGGATGCTCGGCGACATTTTACGAAGCGATACGAATAGTTTTCCTCCGAGACGCTGATACGGTTGCATCTGTTTCAGTGGTAACCTAGGTGTATGGTCACAGGAAACGATCTCGATTACCTCTTGGCTGAGCGTGGTCTAAAAAAATTTGAAGGGGTGTGGTCATATCTTTCGCGAGAAGATTTCAACCTGCCCACTGGTTCTCAAAACGTCTCTTTGGAAACGTCTTTAATTGGCATTTTTGCGCTGGGGCATTACTCATGATTGCTTTGGCTTTGCCTGGAGTTGTATTCTTTCTTGTACTTGTGAGCGCTTGCATGTTCTTTATCCCGGCGGCAATTTCCAGCCTCCGGTTTCCCGCCTTCTTCGTACTTAGACTGGTTTTTTTTTAATTCGCGAATATCTTGTGGAGCGAGCGCACTGGTGAAAGAGATTGAGAAAGGAGAAGTTCTAGGTCACTCGAGGCTTTTCATGAGGCCTACTACTACTTCGAACTTGTGCGCGCTGCATCGGTTTCTGGATTTTTTGGGCGGAAAAAAGTTGTTATTTTGCGGAATCGGGTCGGATGGAATGGAAGGAGCGGCAAGGCAAGGCAAGGCAAATCCCGAGGGTACATATGAGGAAACGGGACATTAGAGGAAGGAAACGGTATGGATGGATCAATAGAGACAGGGGTGAATGGATTTGATACGATAGGATGCAGTGCCGGAAAAGGGTTCGAGTGAGGTTATTCCTCGGACCAGTTTCTATACCACCTCTGCCTGCCTGCTGTTGGTGGACGGTGGGGATCCGGAAGCTATGAATGAGAAATGGTTGATGGTCTTCCAACTTTTGTGCACTTTCTTTCTTGTGAATATGAACTTAGAATTGTGAATCTCACCGTGAGCGTCAAATTAGCTACTGCCACCTGAAGTAGGTATGTGCCACCATGAATCTCTTCCCTCACATCTCAGTTCCTATCGTATCTTTCATCTTTCACCTTTCATTTTATTTTGTTTCCAACATCTCAACGTCTCCAGGTTCTCCACACGTCACGCAACAACAAGCGATCCAAAAAGAAACGGGACTACTATATATATATATAAACCCAACAGAATGAATAAAGTCATTCATTCTCATTCTCTCTCCCTCATCACCGTTCATCCCCATAGCAGGATAATACTACTACTATATTTTGAGAATATATGAAAGCTATTTGTGTTTTGTTTTATAGGGCGGGGGCTTGAATTTGGATTGGATTGATGGGAGGGAGAAGGAATGGGAGGGGTGGGATTTTTGGATTGGGATGGTGGAGGAGGAGGGGGAGGTGGGGTAGTGGGTAGGGATATATTGATCAGCGATTTAATAGGCGAGCGCCGAGGGGCGAAGGGGAATGATGTTATATTTTTCTCTACATAGGATAGGATATGGTATGGTATGGTATGGTATGGCTATGATGCGGTGGTGGTGGTGATGGTGGTGGTGGTGGTGATGGTGGTGGTGGTAGTGGATGTGGGACATGATTCAGGATGTATGTAGTGCAGTGTAGTGCAGTGTAGTGTAGTATAGATAGTTGATAGGAAGAGGAGGAGGAGGTAGGTAGCTTGGGGATTCTTTTTCAGGCTGTTATTTATAGGATGGGAGGAGGAGGGGAAGGGTAAAGAGAGGAAAGGTTCACTGTGTAATTAATTGCTATTGGTTCTAGATGTTTGGCGATATAGTAATTGATTTATTTCTTTGGGGTGTTCGCTTGTTATTATTATTGTTGTGTTGATGGATGTTGTTGTTGTTGTTGTTGTTGTTGTTGTTGTATTACTGTGGGGCAGCGAAGCGGTGAAGTAAAAAGGGAGGCGGCGGGGATGGAATGACGGTTCTAACTTGTAGTAAGAATACTCTCAGCATCTACTACATATAGTATAGGAGACGGCGTTTACCTCTAATGTAAGGTAGACAAGATAAGATTAAATAAGATACTCATTTCTCTAGTTAGTATTATTATGATTAGCGGGTTTATTTATCTAAGTTATCTATTATGTCTTATTATATGTTACCTGTTACTCATTCCTGAATATCTTCTCATTCTACTATTACTACTGTAGTAATACCAGATATAGGGTCCTATATTTTTTAATTCCTCACTATAGTACAGTATGAGATTGTAGGTAGGGAGTGGGGAAAATGCAAAAAAGGGGTCCATGAATCATGTCTCGCATTACGTGCTTTAATTCCTTGTTTTTTTCTCTCCTTGGTTACTGTTGGCAAATCGATAGGGTGGGTCACGTGACCCTGGTCACGGGGTCGGCCACGGACCTGCCGCCGAACCCCATCTCCCATAGCTTTCTGAACCTCAAGAATCATATAACCTCAAAAGCACAGCTT